>NJDC01001780.1:216674-226943 GCA_002245475.1 Calephelis virginiensis | reverse complement strand
AACCTAGTCAGATGGTACGGTGTTAGTGACGGTAAGCCTGTGCTTGCCTTTTACGATCTGTTTGGCAGGAAGTCAGGTGGTTTATTCTGCAAAGGAGCCCAGGCCACCAAGGGGAAAACTACAGGCTTCTAAATGATCAAAAGTTAGGCCTTATATATTTTGTTACATAGTGTTCTTACTTTGGGGTTAGATTGAATTTATGAAAGGTAATTGTAAACCAAAGTAATGGTGTTTGAAAAACTACAACCGTATTTTCTCTCTATGGCACTAAAATTCCTTCGCAGTGGAATACCAACGCGGGAAAATTGAGCACGAATTAAGAAACCATGTATGCTAAAATACGTCAGCAATATATTGTTTTTTTTTCATACAAAGCAATTATGGATCTTGGCGACAAAAATACACAAGATTATCATTAACATGCTTTATAAGACTAGTGTTTCCAAAACACGATTCATTTCACTTTTCACTGCTCGATAGAAAAAAAATCAAAAAGTTGACCCTTTTTTGAAAGCAAAACCCATCTCTCTACTTCAATTATGAAAATATCGACACCAGATTTAACATAAACATAGATAAGTTTTATACTTAAAAGATAACTGTTTCAGTTTTTATATTTTTTTTTCAAATTACTTTTATAGTGTCAAAAATAGTGATTTGGCCCTTAAAACATTTACTTTAGAGCGCAATATTTCATAGTAATCATGGGACGAGGAGTGCGCTGATTGGCTCTTCCGGCTGACTAAGTATGGGGCCTTAACATTCATAAAGTAATTAAGAATAACTTACCTCCTTACTTCTGGGGAAGTGGGCAAACTCCTGGATTTCCGACTCTTGCTGTTGTGTCGTACGTGACCTTGACCAGAATTGGCATTTCCCATGGTTGATTGTTTTAACAATCACCACTTAAGTTTATTCCACTTGTAATGTCACGAAACCATATTTATAAAGACGGTATATTTACAACTACCCACTTTGTCCTATAAAATTTCATTACATGGGACATGGTTTGACTGTTGATTTATTTTATTAATAAATTAAACATTAGAATATATTATTGTTTTTTTTTGTAATTTCAAGCCTAAACATAATTCGAAAATAAAAAAACCGACTGCAATTATTTAATTAGATTTAGATTCACGATTTTATAATTCTTTTCTCGAAAAATCACGACCATCTTTTCTCTCGATAGCGCCTCTTATCTCTTTCTTTAGGTTTTGGCAATCTCGTTAGTATTTTGCCATTAGTCAAGTAGAAATTTGCAACAAATTTTATATCAATTATAATTAGTCATCAGTTATAAGTCATCAGTAAGTCATGTCAGGCTCTTGGGTAAAGCGGTGGCCTTTTTACACAAGCTCATGTAATGAGATTTGGTGGCAACGAGGAAATATACGATACGCCAATGTCTTTATGATTATTTCATTTGTGCACTTTCACTGAACAAAATTGTACAAAATGCCATTTACTAATTTCACTCAATATTAACACGAACTTCAATAATTATGAAAAAACTTTGACCATCTTTTCTCTCGATGGCGCCAAAACAGCGCCATACTCCATTAGTGACTTACATAATATTCAGACCAATAAATACTTTTTGATTGGGCTGTGCTTTCATATAAGGGTATAAGGGCCACTTGAATATTCCCGAGTTACATTTAATATTGAGTTAAACTGTCAAATATAAGGTTATTAGCCCTAGTTAAACGTTAGTGTTAACTTAACCCAGAAACGGGCAAGTAAGTTTGGTCCGGGCTCCTTTGCAGAATAGACCATCTGCCTTCATGTGCCTGGCAGCTCGTAAAAGGCGAGCAAAGGCTTACCGTCACTAATACCGTGACATCTGACTAGGTGGTCGAGTTTCGCAGCGACTCACCCGGATTGGTACCACCGCCTTAACTATTCCTGCCGCTATAACGTCATGACGTGTTCCGGTTCGGAGGGTAAGGTAGCCGGTAAACATACTTGTGCGTGAGGCCTAACACCCTGGCCTAAGGTTGGCAACGCACCATTACCACCTTTGGTGTCACTAGGCGGCGGGAATTTCTTACCAACAGGAAATCCGTCTGCTAGTTTGCTTTCCAATATCATAAAAAAAACGATTCCGAAAGGGTTCGACATAAATTTTATCAACGTAATTCACATAAATACCATAATTTTATGTTTGTTTCATTTGTTTATTCCCTTAGTATTAAGAAGTGGAAAAAATAAGCATTACATAGTATAAAACCGTCGCAATTTGATAATTATTTTATCGAAAGACAGCAAATGATTTCAAAATGGTCGGCCATAAATTTTATCAACACAAATACCATGTTTTTATGTCTGTTTCACTTGTTTAAATTCCCGTAACATTAAGTAGTAAAATAAGCACTACTATAAAATTGCATCAACAAAAACTTGAACGCAGTAATTTAAGAGTAGTGAAAAGAAAAATCCGACTTCAATTTTTATATTCTATTGTTTACGTATTTAAACAAATCCAATTTTTTTTAGAGTTACAGCGAACAAGGCTCTTTTTATGGTAAGAGACAACCGTGTTTAAAGACACCATAGATGTGACATGTGCGTCCCTGTCTTGTAGGTGAGATGTTAGGCCCATTAAGCTATGCAAATCAAATTTCCTCAAAATCGATTCATCGGTTTAGTAATAAGGGATACAGCAGAAACATTTTACATTTATAATACTAGCTTCCTCTCCCAGCTCTGCCCGCGTACTAATTTATATTTTTTTTATGAATTGTAACCTATATGATAATCTATACATAAACTACATTTCTATTAAGTTTCATCTAAATCCATTCAGTAATTTAAGCGTGATAGAGTTACAGAGATTCATCCAGTCTCACAAACTTTCGCATTTAAAATATTAGTAGGACCTTGGTAAAATTTAAAAAGGAATATATCCAAAGTAACATATAGTCTATTGAAAACCAGTTTAAATATACGAAAATAAGCCATACTGTTGCAATAAAATTATATGTGATACAATATTTATAACGTAGCTAATACTAACACAAACTATTTATAAAGTCTTTATAAAACGTTAAGTCTTTTAAAACTGTCTAGACCTAGCACTTTTCAAAATGAACTAATTTGCTTAAAACTACTCAAAAATAAAACTCTTAATTGGGATTTATGTTCAGTTTACTACCATTCATTCTTAAACACTAAATTACAATAAACGTTTGTTATCAATTCCTTTCATGTTAAAATCCAAAAGACTTGAGTGACATCAATCAAGAGGCCGGCTTCTTTAATTCACAATTAACTTCAATGACAAATAATTAAGATAAATGGAGTCACGACAAACTGTCGTTTTGCTTAACACTCGCGTGCACTTAAGACCTATGTTTTTTTATATTCATTAAAAGGGACGTTTTTTTACTTAAAACCTGCAGGGTAAGGAGAATATCGAGTGGCAAGTGTTACGATACTTGAAATCTGCCTAGTTTCCTCTACATTCGCTTACACTGTTTTTTTTTCCACGGGAGATGAAAACCGAAACCGAGCTATCGACTTTGCTGTCAGTTTAGGCCGAAATCGACGTAGAAACTAAAACTTACCTAAACCTGTTAAAAAAAATTACTGTACTGATATCTAGTGGACTTTTGCCTATGATATTTCATAATCGCCTCTGTGGTCTAGCGGTTCAGTTGTTAGACTTGACTGCATGAGGTCCCGGGTTCGAATCCCGGGTCGGGCAACAAAAAGATAATTGGTTTTTTCCAAATTTTCTAATAAAAAAAATGTTGCTCGGGATAGGATATGTGCCCGGTTGGCGATAGGCTTGCCACCTATCACATTGTGGGGGACTTAGTATCTTCGACTAATCGTGGGTGCTCTGGTTGTGCCTCTGCCTACCTCTTCGGGGATATGGGCGTGAAGATACTTATATTTCATAATCACACCTACTGTTAATTACATAGGGTACCTAGTAGCGTCAGTCAGTCAGTAGTACCTAGAAGCATGTAGAGTAATTTTGTAAGATATAAATAAATAGCTGTTGTCGAAAAGCCAAAATTTTCTGTCGATCACGAAGTCGAATCGACTGTGTGGCCGTCCCATAATTTCGGTTTTCATCAATCAATACTTTTACTAATATTATTCTTGTTATTTTTATTTCAATTATTGAAATGAATCATATTTTATTTAAGGTTGATTACTATCTATAACATGTGTTTGTGTATGTGTGTATGTGCGTGTGTGTGTGTTTGGCAAGTCTCGTTATGAGGGTGGGAGGGGTGAGAAAATACTAATTTAGGTATAAACATGTAGAAAAAGTGTTTCTGTTTGTTCGTAGTCAAGGTTTTCAAGCCAGGTTCTTCATTTTTGTTCACTTCATTACCTGTAGTATTTTCATATATTTTTAGGTTTCTTTTTATCATATTATATATAGTTACTCTTTAAAATTATTTACTTTTTGAAATTTTAACGTATAACTAATCCTGCAATTAATATAAGTATGTTCATATTTATAATTAAGTACAGCATGGTGTGTAGAGTTTGATAAATATAATGTTTACAGATTTAGAAACGGTGGAGTTTATTGTAGATATGGTTAAACTTATTTGTATTTAAAACAGTTTGTAAGTAATAATCTTGTAAATATTATAAGCATTTTGATATTTATAATTAAGTGTATCCCTTTCTATAGTATGAATGAAGTGTTTATGTTGTACATAGTTTATTATTATTTATGTGGCGCATACAAAACTCACTCTCGGTTGGCCCAAAGATTGCTGCGGAATGCCAATAGGCACAAAGTGCCTTTTATGAAAAAACGTTTTATTTGGTGAACAATAATTAATATATAATCATTAAAATACATGTTACTTAATACTTAATTTTTATGACTACTAAATTATTTGAGCATTACAAAATAGTAAATATGCTGAATTTTTTAAATAATTTTATAAAATCTTTTTAATACTGATATTTCGCAAATAAGTATAGTATTTAATCTCATTTCAATCTAGGCAAGCCGTAGTACAACTGTACCGTACTATAAATAATAGTTTACCTAAAAGCTAGAGAAAATAGTAAAATGGCAACTAATTTTATCAAAACACTAACGCGATATGTATTCTAAAATTTTCTGCGGGATATTTTAACCGAATAAAGAGTATGTTTTCCCTTAAAGCTTCTAAAATATGAAATGTCAAAAGGTGAGTGAACCCTCAACTCTCAGCCACAGTCATAATTAACTTTTTGTACTAAGTTCTTCGAACTGCGACATAATCGGTCGGTCCCCTTGCCATAAGCACAATCGTTTATTGTCAACCATACAAAATGATATTTTTGTGTAACGTAAAACCATCGTTTAGAAATTGAGTTTTAAATTTTGTTGTAAGTATTTAAATATGGAATAGAGTTCTGGCGTCATGGAGAGAAATGTTAGTCTTAGTTTCTTCACAAATTATAATTGAATTTTGTGTAAACTTATATTTATTTATATTTATTTAACACTTTATTGCACACAAAAACTAAAATACACAAAATACACGAGAAGTTAAAAATGCACAAAAGGCGAGCTTATCTCTAACTAAAGAAATTTCTTCCAGCCAACCCAAAAAAAAATTAAGCTGTGAAAATAAAATGGAAGGCATCGTGTAAAAAACAATTAAGTATAGCTGTACTTAGAACAAATAAATAAAAATATACTAATAAAGTGTGTAAAAAAAACAGGTACAATTATAATTATTAAAATATCTTAGTAGGATAATATATGAGTATGTTATTGTGTCAACGATAAGTAATGTGAAATATATATTGTGAAATTAGTCAATTTTTGTGGCATTTTGTAAAATTTTGTTCAATTTAAGTTCATAAGTGAAGTATTTGTGCAGAAATAGGTGCATATCGTGTGTTTGCTCGTTGCTGCCAAACTTCACTCATGTGAGCTTGAGCAAGGAGGCCGTTGCTTTGCTTAAGATCCCGACATGACTTGCTATAACAACTTGTGACCAATTTTAAGTAATTTAAGTCCAATTTTGTTAAAATTGTTAACTTGTTGCAAACTTACTTGAATTCCTACTGGCAGATGCTTCCTCTCGTATCCATTACAAAAAACAATATGAAATTTGTTTCTTTCTTCTATGCCTTCTTTTATCAATCACTGCCTCATTATACGGGTGGATTAGGCGTTTTTTTTTACGTTATAGGAAGGCAAACAAGCAAACGGATTTCCTGATGGTAAGAAATTCACGCCGCCTAGCGACACCAAAGATGGTATGGTGCGCTGCCAACCTGAGGTTCGGATGTTGGGCCTCGAGCAAAAGAGCAAAAGTAAGTTTACTGGCTACCTTACCCTTCGAACCGGAACACGTCATGGTGTTATGGCGGCAGGAATAGATAAGGCGGTGGTACCAATCCGGGCGAGTCGCTGCGAAACTCTACCTCCTAGTCAGATGTCACGGTGTTAGTGATGATAAGCCTATGCTCGCCTTTTACGAGCTGCCTGGCAAGAAAGGCAGATGGTCTATTCTGCAAAGGAGTCCGGACAGGAGCCCGGGAAAACGGGGGGGGGGGGGGTTCGTAATCGAACACGAAGCACGGGTTCGATTCCTGACGGGGCAGGCATTTGCATAAAGATGTTTGAGTATTTCTATCTACCTATTAGTGTCGTTGCCTAACACCCATAACACAAGCATAAAACTGTAACTTCTCCAGTAACATTTATTTATCATTAATTAGTTTACACAGTGCGTTGAAAATTTACTTAAATTACAAAATTATAAAGTAAGGATTAACAATTAAAACAAATTAAATTTTAAAAGTTAGTATAAATTAATTATTTGTATGTGTATTTAATGTACTTTACATTACATGTATGTATTATACGAAATAAAACAACACATTTATTAGATTAGCATAAGTTTAGCTATATTTTGTTTTATAAAGCACTAACTTAGTTTTTAAATACATAAGCTGTCTCCTTCACCATAAGGTTGTCTGGCAGAGATCGCTTTGAAGACCGCCTAGAAAATATTGTATAGAAGAAATATTGTAAATGAAAGAGTGTGTTTTTCTTTAAAATTTTGGTGCATAATAAAGTGTATTCATTCATTAATATTCTGTTGAAATTAAAAAAAAATGTAAACCAAAAAAGTGAATATTATATGTTAATAACATAATAATACCAGTTACCTGCAATAATATATTAAAAAAATAATCTCTTTAACGAAAACTTAATTTTGCAGTATATTCAATAATGAAGCCATTTTCTAAATTATTCGTCAAGAAAGCCTTTTTCTGGTTTAATTAAAACAGTGTATAAAATGTTAATCCCTTAAGCAGGCTATTTTAAAACTGGTTCCCTCGCTAAATTGCAGCGTACATTATTGATGTATTGGTATTTAAAATATGCTTGCCGGGCTGGTCAGAAGATACCTAGATTCGCTGTTCGCCGGTCTGACCTTTGGAATTCCAATGATGCTTTAACCAATGGTATTCATGCAGTTCGGCCATGTTTAATGTTCGAATTTCAATATGGAACGATATGTAAATTATAGCATAGTTTCATACTATGATAATGATTTTATAGTACCTATTTTTGTAGATTGTGTTATAAATCCATACTGTTATATTATAAACTAGCGGCTCGCCCCGGCTTCGCACGGTTATGAAATATACCTTTCTCTTCAATCTCTTTATCTATTAAAAAAAAGCATCAAAATCCGTAGCGTAGTTTTAAAATTTAAGCATATAAAGGGACATAGGGACAGAGGAAGCTACTTTGTTTCATACTATGTAGTGATGTGAAAATCTGTCTGTCTGTTATACATTCACAGTTTAACCACTGAATCGATTTTGATGAAATCTGTTATGAATATATTTAAAGTAAGTACCTTCACTCCCATGATGTTGGCAGAGGGACAACCATACCCTGGTTATATATATACCCACGACTAGCCGATGACACTGAGTCCCACAATGGGATAGTTGGCAAGCCTATCGCCAACCAGGCACATATATCCAATTCTGATCAACGTTATTTAAAATATATAATTTCT
The DNA here is from genome assembly GCA_002245475.1 of Calephelis virginiensis. NCBI lineage: Eukaryota > Metazoa > Arthropoda > Insecta > Lepidoptera > Riodinidae > Calephelis > Calephelis virginiensis. Next base: position 218,925 of record NJDC01001780.1, on the reverse strand, counting down.
AATTAATATAATATACATTTTTTTAAATTAATAATTAACTTATAATTATCTTTGGCCAACCCGGGGATCGAACCCGGGACCTCAAGAAGTCAAGTCCGAAGCCGGACGCCCAGACCACGGAGGCGATCTATTTGAATATACTGAAAGACTTTTAAAAAAAACCATATGAATGAAATTTGATAAAGGTATGAATAGGCGATGAAAATTGGTATGAAAATCATAACTATTCTACGCTGACGAAGTCACGGGCAAACAGTTAGTAAATTCACGTATTAAGGTAGAAGCAGACTAAGCCCACGTATCCTACGTATGCATTACGACGTGGGAGGGTAAGTGTGCACACTCTCACGTACGCAACGTACAATTGACGTCAGAAGTTGTTTTGACTTCATAATAAAATGTTTTCTAATTCAGGAAATGAATTTGAAAGCGATTTATTATGTTTATTTATTTTTGATTCTATATGACTTTCAAGGTATTGTTAAATTTTAGCACTTGCCCTGTACTTATAAATTTTAAAGGGAGAAAAAGGTATGACTTAGTTACAAAACCAAAATAAGAGAAGAATAGAATATATTGGGTACACGAATAAATTCTCCTTCTATTTTTTATTGGTAACGTTCCTCCTCCAACGACGTTTCATCGGCTTCTGACTCGTCGCGCGTACGTACGGTCCAGAAACATACTTGTCCGACGCGTGGAATTGCGCATAATCCCCCTCCACCTTTCCCACGCCGATCTGGATCGACAGATCTATGTACGCGTGGGACGCGTAGGATAGCGTGCGCAAACTAAGTGTATTTCTAAACTACACCATTTCATATAAATTCAAGGGCGTCGTACGAAACCAGACGTCATCATACATCGTATACGTGGGATACGTGGGCTCAGTTTGTTTCTACCTTTAATTTTTTTTTATGATATTGGAAGGCAAACAAGCAGACGGATTTCCTGATGGTAAGAAATTCACGCCGCCTAGAGGCACCAAAGGTGTGATGTTAGGATGCCAGGATGTTAGGCCTCGAGCAAAAGTAAGTTTACCAGCTACCTTACCCTCCGAACCGGAACACGTCATGACGTTATGGAGGCAGGAATAGGTAAGGCGGTGGTACCAATCCGGGCGAGTCGCTGCGAAATTCTACCACCTAGTCAAATGTCACGGTGTTAGTGATGATAAGCCTATGCTCGCCTTTTACGAGCTGCCTGGCAAGAAAAAAATATTATAAAAATATACAATTTTCTTGATACCGTATATTTTCATAAAAATCTGTTAATAAGTAAAAACAATGTTAAACAATTAAATATTATTTAATTGTACATTTAATTAAATAATATAAAAATAAAATAATATAAAATCATCTAAAAGCATATTTTTATTAATTAATATTAATTACTATTTTTAGAAATGTCGGTTAGTCGTCTTGCAGAAACAATTAACCTATAACTCAAAACCATTAAGTTAAAATTAGTTTCTAAAATGAGAAAGCTTATCTTTAAGAGTTTACGTAATTGTTCAAAAATTGTTATATAGGTACTATTTGCATTTAACTTTTGAGAGCAGGTAAAAAATACAATATCACAATACGAATAAAAGAGACTGATATAGCACCTAAATAATTCTAGATTCGGCGTACGTAAGCACGTCATAATTTTCTCAAAAAGCTATAAACCATTCATGTACTGAGGAAACCATAGCGAATAAGCAGCTAGGGGCCAATTTCAGTAACTTATTCATTATTATATCGTTGGAACGCCTAACTACACCGAACAACAGCGAGGCTCGGGTTCGATTCCCGACGGGGGCACGCATTTGTGTGATGAACATTTAGATGTCAGTATTTCCAGGCCTGGGTGTTTATTAAATTTATCAGGGTATCAATTTAAGTATTTCTATGTATTAGAATCGTTGACTAACACCCATAACACAAGCATATAATTTGGGTTAGATTCAATTTGTGTAACTTGTCCAGATATATTTATTACTATTTATCGTCGGCACTCGGTGGAATTCCGTTTAAAGCACACTTTTTTTAAAATAACATTTGTATTTTTTCACAATACACTTTTTTTAATGATTTGTTATGTTGTCCATAACACAGGCATATAATTTGCTTACTTTGGGCTTAGATTCAATTTGTGTAACTTGTCCAGGGATATTAATTTATTTATTTATATCTCTTATCTATTTCTATACAGTTTTGTTACTAAGATAGTCATTTTCGTAAGTCATTTTTTATCGAACAGTCATACC
>NJDC01001780.1:194227-214844 GCA_002245475.1 Calephelis virginiensis | reverse complement strand
TTGCCTCAAAAAACTGTTTAAATTTTAATCATGTTAGTTTGTTGTTGCTTAAAACAGCCACATATGACTTAATCGAGTTTAAATATAGGAGACAACAGCATCAATTTTTTGTAGGTTTTACAGAATCGATTGCCTCAAAAAACTGTCTTAATTTTATTCGTGCTTTTTTGGCATAATATAGCTCACGCATACAGCTCTCCTAGAGAGGTATCCGTGGCTTATAGACACCATAGATGTAATATGTGCGACGGTCTCCTGTGGCTGAGTTTTAAACTACCTACCACTACAGATGCAAATTGACATTATGGCGGCAGGAATAAGTAAGGCCGTGAATAACCTTCCCATGCGAATTGCTACACAACACTATATATAAACGTCACTTTATACGTTCAATCTGACTTGGTTAATGTTAATCTGCTTATTTTTTTATTGTTTTAAAATTATTTTATGACAATTGATATTTTTTGTATTTCTTTTTCGTGTATTAAGAGCACAATCGTGCGACATTTATTTGACTACATCTCCATAACATTAGGTTTCTGGAAGTGTTCGCTGTTTGGGCGATATTGCCGGCTTCATGTATCACTTAGGTTTTAAGTTTTATTTTTAGTGTATTTATTTTTTATGTATTTTACAATAAGAGTTATCATATTCTATTACCAATGGTCTTGTTAATAGTGAACCATTTAACCTATGTACACTTCTTAAGAGCTACCAGATACAGAGACTATTCTACACGGAGAACCTGGACCAATACCTATCTTTGGGAGTAGCACTAAGTCAAGAAATATTCGTTCTTTCATATTGACCAGGCAGACATTTTAGCATATTAAGTTTTATTCTCTTAAAGCATAACCAAATCGTGTTGAATGAATAAATGAAATATATTTAATCTCTGCAATTACCTCGATTTTTTTTATGTTATAGGAATGCAAACAAGCAGACGGATTTCCTGATGGTAAGAAATTCACGCCGCCTAGAGACATCAAAGATGGTAATGGTGCGTTGCCAACCTGAGGTCAGGATGTTAGGCCTCAGTAAGCTTACCAGCTACCTTACCCTCCGAACCGGAACACGTCATGACGTTATGGAGGCAGGAATAGGTAAGGCGGTGGTACCAATCCGGGCGTGTCGCTGCGAAACTCTACCACCTAGTCAAATGTCACGGTGTTAGTGATGATAAGCCTATGCTCGCCTTTTACGAGCTGCCTGGCAAGAAAGGCAGATGGTATATTCTGCAAAGGAGCGCGGACCAACACGGGGAAAAAAAAATTATAAAAATATACAATTTTCTTGATACCGTATATTTTCATAAAAATCTGTTTTTAGAAATATAGGTTCATTGTTTCTGCAAAACGATAATATATACTAATAATACTAATATACTATAACTCAACACCAATTATTTAAATATGATATTAAGTAAAAACAATGTTAAACAATTAAATATTATTTCATTAGTCATCTAAAAGCATATTTTTATTAATTAATACTATTTTTAGAAATGTCGGGTAGTCGTCTTGCAGAAACAATTAACCTATAACTAAAAACCATTAAGTCAAAATTAGTTTCTAAAATGAGAAAGCTTATCTTAAAGAGTTTACGTTAATGTTCAAAAATTGTTATATAGGTACTATTTGCATTTAACTTTTGAGAGCAGGTAAAAAATACAATATCACAATACGAATAAAAGAGACCGATATAGCACCTAAATAATTCTAGATTCGGCGTACGTAAGCACGTCATAATTTTCTAAAAAACTATAAACCATTCATGTACTGAGGAAACCATAGCGAATAAGCAGCTAGGGACCAATTTCAGTAACTTATTCATTATTATATCGTTGTATATTATCTTTGTAACGCCTAACTACACCGAACAACCGCAAGGCTCGAGTTCGATTCCCGACGGGGGCAGGCATTTGTGTGATGAACATTTAGATGTCAGCATTTCCAGGCCTGGGTGTTTATTAAATTTATCGGGGTATCAATTTAAGTATTTCTATGTATCAGAATCGTTGACTAACACCCATAACACAGGCATATAATTTGCTTACTTTGGGCTTAGATTCAATTTGTGTAACTTGTCCAGGGATATTAATTAATTTATTTATATCTCTTATCTATTTCTATACAGTTTTGTTGCTAGATATTTTTATATTTTGTTGCTAGATATATAAGATATTTTTTTTATCGAACAGTCACACCACTCTTGGTGGTAATAGACGTGGCCTATAGACAACATAGTTGTTATAGAGGCGTCAATCAACGATTGGACTAAATGTTTTGGCGCCATCGAGAGAAAAGATGGTCGAAGTTTTTTCATAATTATTGAATTTCGTGTTGATATTGAGTAAAATTAGTCATTTTTGGTGGCATTTCGTACAATTTTGTTCAGTGAAAGTGCACTAATGAAATAATCATGAAGAAATTAGCGTATCGTGTATTTCCTCGTTGCCGCCAAATCTCATTACATGAGCTTGAGTAATGTGGTCATCGCTTTTACCATGAGCCTGACATGACTTCCTGACGACTTAAGACTAATTAAAATTAATTGAAATTGATATAAAATTTGATGCAAATTTCTACTTGACTAATGGCTTAATACTAACGTGAAACCAAAACATAAAGAAAGAAAGAAAGAAAGCTTATTGTGAAAGAACTGAAACATGACAGAGTCGTCAATATAACGACAGAAATAGGTAAGGCGGTGGATCCTAACCCGGGTAAGTTTCTGCACCCTACCAGCAGTTAATCAATCTATATGTACCTATATAAATCAATGCCACTTTTCGTTGCAATTTTATAACTCAAGAACGGGCTCACCTGTCCAAACCAAATATTTAGGCTTTGTTCGGACTATTTAGTAAATGGTTTATGTGAAGTTTGCATAAAATCTTTCAAGCGGTTCTTTATTTATCCAATTTTTTAAACAAATGAATTCAATAGATGGCGGATGATTTTGTTAATGGGTCAATCAGTCAAATTGAATTTTTTTTAGTTGTTTTTTTTTGTTTGTTTTGTTTTATTATATCATTTTAGCACAGATTATAAGTCTGTTTATACGTAGCGAAGCACGTACCGGGCCGCTAGTATCATATAAACTCAAATCCCCTAATTTATGCCCTGAAGGTACGAAATATGCAAGTTTCAGAATTGTTTTTGTATTGATATTAGCTGACAAACCAAATTTCAGTTTTCAAGAATTCAAGGAAGTTTTTTTACGATATTGGAAGGCAAACAAGCAGACAGATTTCCTGATGATAAGAAATTCACTATACCGAAAGTTTTATATATCTAGTAAAACGTAACCCAAATTTATAGAGGTGTAAAAAAAAGTACGAAAACGTTTCGAGAAAAGGTATTTAAGGAGTGTCCTCGCGCTTTTCTTCGCTCGTCTTGGCGGGGGCACTTCCGTTGCCCAGATAATATGTCCTTAAACACAATCTACAATCTAAATAGTACTCGTAAATCACTTATGTTTCTGCAACATTTGCAGGGACATTTCTACCTAAAGGATTTTGAAGAAATACTGGGTCTGGGTTTTGACTTCTAGGTCCAGCTATGACTTTATGCTTTCAAAAATTAAATCAACGATTAGACTAAATATTTTGGCGCCATCGAGAGAATATATGGTCGAAGTTTTTTCATAATTATTGAATTTCGTGTTGATATTGAGTGAAACTAGTAAATTTTGGTGGCATTTTGTACAATTTTGTTCAGTGAAAGTGAACAAATGAAATAATCATGAAGATATTAGCGTATCGTGTATTTCCTCGTTGCCGCCAAATCTCATTACATGAGCTGGAGTAATGAGGCCACCACTTTACCCAAGGAGCCTCACATGACTTACTGATGACTTATGACTAATGAATTCTTCAATTGTCCTAAATATAACATATCCTTATATGAAATCTTCCCAAAAAAAACCCTCGCCCTACTAACTTTGCGTGCCTTTTGTCTAATATGTATCCATCATTTATTAAAGTCCCCAGTCAATACCTAACTAATAACAACATAAAAATCTAACCATTGGCAAGTCGAGTTATTGCATATTTCTAACACTGAGTATATTTGCTGTTGCACTGTGAGTGTCTGCATGTCACATGTTTGTAATATATTGGTGTCTATATTTTGGGTTTCTCTCAGCTTTGATTCCTTAAAGCAAAGAAGCTCTCCTGTATCTCTTTCACTACAAGACAATGGCGGAATTATTATGCCTGACACAATAAAGGCCATATGTAAAGAAAGAAGAAGGACTAAAGACTAATTATAACTAATTAAAATTGATATAAATTTGATGCAAATTTCTACTTGACTAATGGCAAAATACTAACCAATAGGCGAAAAACCTAAAGAAAGAAAAAAAAAGGTTGGACTAAACATGGCCTATCGTTATGAATTGTTTAATTAATCAATTGTTTAATGCGTCCTAAAACAGAATTATAAGTTTAATGCCTATTGTTAAAAGTTTAGGATGCACGAGCGGATTGTAGAAGATAAATGACACTCATGACTACCGGCAGTCACGACTTCAAACAAACGCCTCTTTTAGTCAACAATAGTATTTAGTTACATTCTGGGTACAATAAAATAATTTTGTCTTTAGCCCAGAGCTTTCCAAACTTTTTACTCTCCAACTGTATAACAGGTATGTTAGTAATAATTTAACGAGCTTTCAATGATTTTATACTATGGATCGCCTCGTTGGTCGACTGGCTGGTGTACACGCCTAACTGCGCCGACCAACCGCTAGGCTCGGGTTCGATTCCCGACGGTGGCAGGCATTTATGTGATAAGCATTTAGATGTCTACATTTCCGGGTCTGGGTGTTTATTAAATTTATTCTTGTATCTATTTAAGTATTTCTATGTGTTAGAATCGTTGACTAACACCCATAACACAAGCATATAATTTGCTTACTTTGGGGTTAGATTCAATTTGTGTAACTTGTCCAGATATATTTATTACTATTTATCGTCGGCACTCGGTGGAATTCCGTTTAAAGCACACTTTTTTTAAAATAACATTTGTATTTTTTCACAATGCACTTTTGTTAATGATTTGTTACTCTTTAACCAGCCAGTTACACTTTTCCGGTCATCATCGACATTTTTCATTTCAAGTTTAAGTCAATATCATTTTAACGTCCAATATTTAGTTGTTAATTACTGAGGGTACCTAAATATCTAACTAATTATTACTAATAGTAAACAAACAAACCACAATGGATTGATACCCACTGTAAGTTTATTTTCCTAAAATGAGGATTATTGTCTATTTATTATATATTCAATTGAAGAATAACAAAAAAAAAACAAATAAAAGTATATGTCAAATCGTAAACAGTTAAAAAAACGGGTTGCACTCCGGGAGTGCCGGCAAAAAGCATAAGTGAAAACTTGAATATTAACGTTGTGCATTTTTGATATTATTTTGGAACGGTTAGGGAATAATTTTGCACGAATTGCTTTAACTATCAGTATGAAAGTACTATTTATCGCGCAATCGTACACAAACATGACAACACGAAAATTCGCGCAAGCGCCCTGCGCCGTCTTACGAATTTTCGATCAGTTCACGTGGCCTGACGCGAGTTTAGAAGTTTTTACCCATTCCAAAAAAAGTGCGCAACGCAACTAAAGAAGTTTTCACTTCAAAAAGAAATATAAAATTACGCCAAACGGTATAACTCCCAATGAAAATATGTACTTTTTAGGACGTTTTTTATATTACAAAGACTAATAGGTAAATTACATGTTTTTTATTCACCCCTAACGCAATCGACAATCCATTAGGCTCGGAATCTGACAAGGACGGTCATTTGTGTGACAAACATAGATATATCTCTAATTCTGTGTCTGACAATTCACCATATTTATTTCGGTATCTGTGTAAGAAGGAGAAGGAGAATGAGAACAAGTATTTCCTTTTATATTTATATATATTTTAAAACACTTTGCACAAGCGTTATAAATTATTTACTTTGGGATAGGATCCAATGTACTCGTACGTAACTTGTCCTAACGTATTTATTATTATTGTTATAAATTATTGCTTATTAAGCCACAACAATAATAAAATGTTTTAGTTCAAGTACGATTAATACTATATTTTTAGTCAACATAAATTTATTTTTTTATTATTTTTACTCCATATGAAAACCTGAACCACCCCTTTTTACACTTTAAGAAACTTTGCCTTGGACTAAGAATAATACCTTGAAAGAGACCGAAACTTGAACGCACATATCCATCTAAATAATTCATGAGCATCATTTAAGCTCTAACGTATAATAGTACATTACATTTAAACGTAGCCCTACGGATCGTTTCAAGGGATCAGTTGACGTGGGTGGTTAAATCTAGATTTATCTGAGTCATTACTTGCAAATATTTGCTGTTCGATTCTTCGAAACATTAATGTTTAAACAAACGTTCGAAAATTCCAAAACGGTGACAAACTTTGAGAACTCCGGTTTTAAGATTTCACTGATAAAGAATATGTTTTGACCATCCAATGCCTGATTTAGTACATTTATCTTTAGATTGCAAATTGATGTTTACCGTTATGATATGGAAAGTTCAAGAAACAATGTTATAAATAATTTCACTGACATTTTTGTTGAATACAAACGGTATTTTTAACAAATTAAAACCATCGCTATTCAATATGGACAGTGCCCTCAACAATTTGTATGAGCACCTTATTTTATGTTCCAGCTTAAATATTCTCTTTAATGGTAAGTATACTGTCATCTAAAAAATCTACGGGTTGCACTCCAGGAGTGCTGGCAGACGTAAAAACTTGAATATTATTTTTTATTTTTGATATTTTGAAATGGTTAGGGAATAATTATGCAGAAATTGCTTTTATTATCAGTATATAAGTACTATCATTAATGTGGATAAATACAATATTAATTTAATTGATTTTGTTTGAGAAAAAATTATAGATCACGGGTTACGCGAGGTGCTTCCAGCTAGCTCACAGTGAGGCCATCAGCTGGGTTAAAGGTATATTCACGCCCATATCCCGGACTAAGTAGGCAGAGGCAGAACGATAGCACGTACGACTAGCGGAAGACATTAAGTCCCACAATGTGATAGGTGACAAGCCTATCGCCAACCAAGCACGCATCCGATTCCGAGCAACGTTTTTTTAGAAAATTGGAAAAACCAGATTTTATTTTTGTTTGTTGAATCGAAACCGAGACCTCATGCAGTCAAGTTTAACACCTAGACCGCTAAACCACAGAGGAGATTGGTTGAAGCAAAAATTGCACAACGCCGCTAAAAAAATTTCACTTCTAGATCATATTTTCTACTACTATCCTGTGGAAACTTACGCGTAATCTAACATATTAAAAACAAGAAAATATAAAAGTATCTTCACGCCCATATCCTCGAAGCGGTAGGCAGATGCACAAGACTAGCCGAAGACACAAAGTCCCACAATGTGATAGGTGGCAAGCCAATCGCCAACCGGGCACATTTCCAATCCCGAGCAACATTTTTTTTTATTAGAAAATTGGAAAAACCCAATTTTTCTTTTTGTTGCCCGACCCGGGATGCGACCCCTGGACCTTATGCAGTCAAGTCCAACAACTGAACCGATAGACCACAGAAGCGACAAATATACACGTCGAATTAAGAACCTCTTTATCTTATCGTCGCGTCGTTTGAAAAATCTTTGTTGTCGAGTTGAAAACCTCAAATACGGGTTTCGAATTTACCTTTTATAGCTACATTTTTACTGTAAATACCAAATCAGTGTTACCAACTAAATACCTACTAAAAGTTATTTTATTTTATTTTTATTTAATTATTATTTACTAGCTGCTACCTGCGGCTTCGCCCGCGTTTTCACAAAAACCCGGTGTGCGATCGGGATTTAAAATAGCCTATATGTTAATCCAGGTCACAATCTATCTGTCTTCCAAATTTCAGACAAATCCGTTCAGCCATTCGAGCTTGAAAGAGTTACAAACATCCATACATACATACTTACAAACTTTCGCATTTATAATATTAATAGGATTGTACACAAAAAAACTTACAAAAACTTTAAAACTAAAAGACTACTACAAAAGGTCAGCCTATCTCAGATAAAAAGTTTTCTTCCAGCTCACCCAAAAAGCAGCTGATAAAATAACTTAATTGGTAGACTTACAGTGCACAACAAATTAAGTAAGAAAAAAATGGGTAACTATACAGTATTAACATATATATATTTTAAGGAGAAAAACAGAAAACAAATGATATGCACAAAAAAAAGTAAGAAGAGTCTCGACCAACACCTTAAGAGACTCGCTCTCTGCAACCCTGGGTCAAGGGCCGGATTCAGAAGGCAGCATTTTTAAGGACGGCACGCATTGTGCGGAGATTCCTCAGTCTGTCGCCCTGACCACTGACGGTTTAGTTGTAAGACCACCGTCTTTGGAAGTATATTTTTTATGTTTATATTTTTAATATATTTTGTATCCTAAATGTATAACCCTAAAAATAAGAAATAATGTGAATAAGTGATAATAAATAATAATAATAATAATAGTTACATATGTAACTAATTTTATTGTAGTTTACAAAACAAAAAGCATGTAGAAGCAAAGCCAATTGCTTTAGATCTTTTAAGTCAGTCACCCGAGTACAACAGAAAATCGGTGTTCTCAGAACCAAAGCTGACAAGAGCCAGAGCATACGAGTTCAATGCTAATTTATGCGTGTTCCTGTCGATCTAAGATTGCTGACAACCATAGCCGCCTTAGCTGCGAGCTTTAAAACGAATAAAACATTTGTTAACCTTCAAGTAAAGGAATTTAATTATTTTACTCTGCAACGGGTTACATGCGAAACCTGTCCTGTAGTGTTTAAAACTGTGTCTATAAAACACTAACTAGAGAACTGCCGGAACAGTTTTAAAGATGTTAGGTTATTTATTAAATACTAGCGACCCGCCCCGGCTTCGCGCGGTTATAAAGTATACATATAAACCTTCCTTTTCAATCATTTTATTTACTGAAAAAACCGCATCAAAATCCGCTGCGTAGTTTTAAAGATTTAAGCTTACAAAGGGACGTAAGGACTCAGGAAGCGACGTTGTTATATGCTATGGCGTGATTCGGATTTGTATTAGCTTTAAATAGCAGAATAATCATTAAAACATTTGAAAACTAAAATAAATATATTTGTTTTGTTAAGATATTTTTTTTTCGTATGACACAGCTCAGCAGTAGACAGATCCTATGACTATTTCCTCCTTCGTGATACACCAATCAGCTCAGTTGGATGATGATAGCTGCCAAAAAATTAAGTGACTACCACAAACATATCTACATTGAAGTTAAATAAAACTTTGTGAATAAATAAAAAAAACCGCCCGTACATCTTTCTACCTAATAAAGAGGTAAAATTTGTTTCCTTCTCTTTAATAATGGCGGTAATTCTGTTGGAGAATTTAACTAAACTAAAACTGAAATTAGTTTCGTCGCATTTATTCACGATGATTAGTTTTAACACTTTAATTAGTTTAGCCATAAAATCTCAACTGTCATATTATTTAACTGTTAAAGTATTTACAGTTTTTTGAAATATCTATTAAACTTTTTGCTAATTTTGTTTCTATAATCGCCTCTGTGGTCTAGCGGTCCGGGTATTGGACTTGACTGCATGAGGTCCCGGGTTCGAATCCCGGGTCGGCCAACAAAAAGAAAATTAGATTTTTCCAATTTTCTAATAAAAAAATGTTGGTCGGGATTGGTAATGTGCCCGGTTGGCGATAGGCTTGCCACCTATCACATTGTGGGACTTAGTATCTTCGGCTAGTCGTGGGTGCCTTGGCTGTACCTCTGCCTACCTCTTCGGGGATATGGGCGTGAAGATACTTTTTTTTTCTCTTTTTGTTTCTATAACTACTAATATTTTTATGTGGTAATTATTCTTCTTTTCTTATTTTTGTTACATTTTAATTGATGGAACAAAATGCCGTTTGTGTTTAGTATCGAACCAAGTTCAAGGTTATTGAACGTTGAGTTATAATACGTTTGATCGTACATCATTTTAATGAATTCAGGCTGGAGATGTAAATTAATTCGGAAATAAGGCAGCAAATTGTCTTTTAAGTATTTATGCGTCTCCAATTACGTTATACAAGCTGAAGCCAGCGGATTGTCCAGCGAATTAAATATGTCTGTCTCCACCATATTGGGATAACACTAGGCGGTATTCTTCTCCAGGGTTCTAAACTATAATTAGCTTAACGTCACTATTAGTTAGTGCTTATAATCGAGATAGTAGCATGGGTATACTTCTAATAAAGCATAAGTAATTGTATTTATTAAAGGTCACATTAAAACCGTGTTTAAATAAATTTAAACAACTGTTTAAATATGAGTTAGTTAAATAGTCAGTTGCAGAAATTTTAATTACCCCTTTCAGTGCACTAGTATATAGTGACATTAGATGTTAAGTCTCACTTTTTTATACAATAGTACATTACTATAAAATAAAATAATCAAAGTAAATCTGAAATCAACTAAAAATTATGGTAATAATTGGTTGCCATACCAAAGTACAAAAAGTTCCTATAGATATAAAACACTGGCCATTAAAAGGAAGAAATAACTCTTAATACACAAAACACATTTTTGAGAATTAAATTGAGTTTAGAGAAAATATGGTCGAAGTTTTTTCATAATTATTGAATTTTGTGTTGATATTGAGTGAAATTAGTCAATTTTGGTGGCATTTTGTACAAATTTGTTCAGTGAAAGAGCGCAAATGAAATAATCATGAAGAAATTAGCGTATCGTGTATTTCCTCGTTGCCGCCAAATCTCATTACATGAGCTTGAGTAATGAGGCCATCGCTTTTACCAAGAGCCTGACATAACTTACTGACGACTTATGACTGATGACTAATTATAATTGATATAAAATTTGATGCAAATTTCTACTTGTGGCACTACTACTAATGGCAAAATACTAACGTAAAGGCCAAAACCTAAAGAAAGGAAAGAAAAGAAGATAGGTATTAAACTAATTGCATAAAAAATCTTGTCGTAGATTTTCTTCTAGTTTTTTATCCTAAAAGTTTATTTCGTAAAGCTTGTTCACATAAAAGCAAATTGATAACGCTCATACTATTGTTGGTTGGAAACACTACGATGTTTGCTTTGAGGGTGGCGAAAAGGGCGTTGGGATGTAGTGTCTTTCATTACGCTACAAGAGAAATGGCAATTACGATTTAATTTTTCGAGAACTTTCTTTTATTAGCTTTGGATTTTAATTATAATAGAATAAGTGTTTTAGTTATGTTATTATAAACAAATAGTTCTAAGCAAAATATATTTTATTTTATAGTTAGTTTTAGTTTAGTTTATAGTTAATTGTACTAAAACTTGCTCATACTTACTAGACTTACAAATATTTTATTACCCACAAACTATTATTAATAACCTTTTAGAGACCTTGTTGCTCGAATAAAGAATTTTTTTTTTATTCATTCATAAGCAAAACATTACAGTTTCGCTTAGAGCGTTTCATGTAGAAACTCCTATACGAAATAAACTTAATACCTTCAGTATTTTTTTACATTTCAACACATAAAGCTATTTCTAATCAATAACGTTAATTATCTTTTAATAGCAGGGTAATTTTGTTGCCTGTGACAATTATTATTGTGTAAACACTTTTTATCGTATAACTAGGTATAAGAATTTTGTATGTTTTTATGTATGGTTCGTTTATAAGTCAAAACAGCTGATCCGAGAGTAACAAATTTCGGTATAGAAATAGATGAATAAAACAGGCTACTTTTTGTCTTCTGATATCTTAGCAGGATCCCACAGGGGAAATGAAATGAAATGAAATGAAAATTATTTATTTGCAGAATATGTGTGTTAAAAAGTTGTTATAAAGATATTTAAGAATACAACATATTCTACCACATTGTGGTGTGCAAATATTTAGTTAATTTTAAGAAGTTACATATTTCTATAAAAATGTACATTTAAATCACAGCCCTTATTTACATTTTAATAAACATTTTATTTATTTATGAACATAAGTTTCATAATTTGTTATAAATTATTTTAAAGGTAGATAAATTTTTAGTCCCATCTACCGTACACTACCTACAGGGAGCTACACTATTCTGCAAAGCGCTGGGGAAGCCATGGTATTGCTTATAAATTACGTCGAATGTCCTAAAATCATGCTTTTAATTTTCTGATTCCCATATTAATTGGTATCAGTATCTTCACGCCCATATCCCCGAAGAGGTAGGCAGAGGTACAACCAAGGTACCCACGACTAGCCGAAGACACTTAGTCCCACAATGTGATAGGTGGCAAGCCTATCGCCAACCGGGCACATTTCCAATCCCGACCAACATTATTTTTTTATTAGAAAATTGGAAAAATCCCATTTTCTTTTTGTTGGCCGACCCGGGATTCGAACCCGGGACCTCATGCAGTCAAGTCCAACACCCGGACCGCTAGACCACAGAGGCGACAATAATTAATAATAATTAAATTTTAATAATAATAAATTAATTATTAATTAATTAATTATTATATTAATTAATTAATTAATAATTTTAATAATTGGTATCAGTTCAGAAAAAATGTTGATAATTTGTTTTAAAATACTAATTAATTTACTAAAACCTTTAATCTCAACTTATTTCAGAAGAGTTTAATTAAAACAAGTCACATAACAAATCGTGGCGTATGCTATTACTAATCCCAAATATTGGAAAACCATATTTAAAACAAAAACTTTCAACATATCAAATGCTTATAAATTCTTTTACACTTTAATTTAACATAGTCTTTTATTAAGTATTATGCGTCTCCAATCACGTTATACTAGCTGAAGCCCGCGCAACGGCTTGTACTGCGAATTAAATATGTCTGTCTCCTCCATATTGGGATTAAATATAGTATTAAAGCAAATTATGTAAAATTTACAAAAAGTGGAGGACATCGGACATCAAAGACGATTTACGCAGCTGCTAAATCCAGACAACGTGGTCCTCTACTAATATATTTTCATTAGCGAATACAGTCCCTTCACCTGAGTGGGTGCGGGCAAAGCGGGACATTAAGTTAGATTGATCACGCACTCCCTTTTGCAGCTGAAACATCATTCACGTTTATTTTCTGTCAAAACGACAGCAAATGTTCATAGCGATTTTTTGCTTGTTCAACTGCTTTAACAGATTTATAGCTAGTAATACCGAGAATATGAAAATTGTGCAAATTTCCTAAATTAGGTAAATTATACATGACAATTTCATCCAGTTTCAACACTGCTGGATTGCTCTAACTCTTGAGTGGTCTCAGAACAACTGTTGTTAATTTTCTTTTTATATTTATTTTGAAGTTTTGTTAACAAAAGATGCGCTAAGACTCTTTGTGGACTTTGGACATTTCCTAGTGAACAGACTGTACGTACGTGCATTTTTTGAAATAGGTGAAGTTTGTGCAATTTTCTCAAAATAGATGATTTTTGTGCAAATTATGTAAGTGTTCAATAGAACCATGTTCCAATAAAATTATATACATACCATAGCCTTTGTGTCACTAGCACAATCAGGAGTGTCAACTTCTTGCTTTTAGTTTGTTTCAATTTTATAAATGTGAAATACGTTTTTTTTAAAACTAAAATTACGACCCAGTGACACAGAATAAAAAACCTCCTCAAGCCAACCTATATTTGAAAGTTTTAAGTGTTTGAGTGAGGTCAGTAATTTTGTTGACAGTTCAGCAACATCCATTTCATGCATAAAGTTCTGGCTGAACAATCTGTGCCGCTGACGATTTTTTAACTAACTCTAAAAACGAGTAAGTTATAAATTCGACTACAAAACACAGTTATTTTGTATAGTTGTTACGTGATTGCTCGGCCTATTTTTTATGATATTGGAAGGGATACAAGCAGACGGATTTCCTGATGGTAAGAAATTCACGCCGCCTAGAGACACCTAACGTGGTAATGGTGCGTTTCCAACCTGAGGCCGGGATCTTATGCCTAAAGCAAAAGTAAATTTACCGGCTACTTAACCCTCCGAACCGAAACACGTCAACGGCAAGCATTGACGTTGTGGCGGCAGGAATAGGTAAGGCGGTGGCGGACCAATCTAGACGAGTCTCTGCGAAACTCTATCACCTAGTAGGATGTCACGGTGCTAGTGACGGTAAGCCTATGCTCGCCTTTTACGAGCTGCCTGGCTCAGAAAGGCATATATTCTGCAAAGGAGCCCATACCAACACGGGGTAGATTTTGTGTAATTACTAATTAATTTTTGTGTAATAAAGTACTAATTTAAATGGTTCTTTTTTTAAAAGGCAGGTCATAATTAAAATCAAATAAATTTTATCACATCCGACATCTTCCATTAAGGCCCGGGTCCTATATTCAAGAAACGAGTCATTTTGCTTACGAATGTCAGTTTTTTTGAACGAATAGTAAACAATCTAACTACGTTCGCTCGTTGTCGACTATTAACTCGAAATATTTTTTGTAACTATAAGCAACGCTTCGACACTTTTAGGCAAAGTGCAAACTACCAATGGTAATACTATATATTTATTTATTACAGGAAAAAGAGCTTAAGTCATTTTCCAAGTGTTGGATGCTGAATATTGCTACCTTTATAAGTAAATGGCTTTAATATAAAAATTAAAATAGTAATAAATAATGTCAATATAAAAAATTATAGGAAAAATAAAGGAAATCATTTTACTAAATATTTTTTTAAATTTTCTGGACACATTTGATTAGACAAAAAAATAATTATAAATCATATTCGAATAATACGCTTATGGAAAATCAAAGTAAGATACTGACACAGAGAGAAAAGAGAAGCCACGGAATTCCAAAGAGAATTCGCCCCCACAACCCCCTATCAACCCAGTAATTTGTATCTGTTCAACCTCCTTTATCTTTGCATCTTATAAATCATGTACGTCGGTTAATCTTTAAAACCTCAAAATAGAAGTATGCTGGTACTAGCTATTTACCCGTGTA
The DNA here is from genome assembly GCA_002245475.1 of Calephelis virginiensis. NCBI lineage: Eukaryota > Metazoa > Arthropoda > Insecta > Lepidoptera > Riodinidae > Calephelis > Calephelis virginiensis. Next base: position 199,814 of record NJDC01001780.1, on the reverse strand, counting down.
TTAAAATTGTTCAGCTCTTACGCGGACATCTGTCATATGTTTAAACTTGAACTTCTTAGTTCTAAACTACCTTTATGTTAATAACACCACGATAGATTCAAACTATAAAATGTACCTACATGCGGACATCAAAACATTTTTTAAATAATTTAGTTTATTATTTGAATATTAAAACAAAATTTTGCAGCTTTCATATTATATTACAAAATTGCAAGAATACTAACTGACCCAGTAAACTTTGTATCGCCTTAGTTTAGTGACATACCGACAGCAGCGCCACCTACCGTGTCCAACTTCGTGTTTGAACAATCTAGAAACTTCTTTAAATAGACATGCAAAATTTCAACTAAATTGCTCGAGCTCCTTAAGATTGTTAGATGACAAACACACATATCTACAGAAGTATTAATTTTAACTCAATGTAAACTCATTAAATGCTTGTAAAATAATACTTAGTATAACTTTTCTACTCAATAATATTTTTTGCTTACTTTTTATTTTTTCTTTTAAATCATAACTAATAAATTTGATCCCAATCTTTCATTGGCACAACTGTTATTGATTATTTCGCGTTAACTATTGTCCTCTATAAGGGGACGCAGAATCCTTAGGGTGGCAACCCCTAGTCACCTCCCTCCGACAAACGAAACAAATATACACTATTAAACTAACTTTTTGTGTCATTCTAAACTGTCGTAAACTTAACGTCTTTTTTAACGATTTTAGTACCAATTGTGTGGTTTTTTTAAAGGGTACTAAAACGCGCACACTCCTTATTATACAAATTTAGTCTTGCGTGTTTGATCCATATTACTTAATATGCGACGCATTTAAATTGAGGAAATTACGTTTATTTATGTAACCACTAGTAATACTCGACTATTTGTAAGGAGTAAATTAATTTTCTCAATATAAATGTTGGAGTGTAGCGAAAATGCGAATTCTATTGCTGGTATTACTGAAGTTTGAATAAATCTAGCTATAGATCGTTTAAAGGAAATGAATGACAAACAGAAGGAGAACGTTCTTAATTGGACTGTATGTTTTTAGGTGTTTTTTTCAAAGTTATATGGAATTAACCTATTTCGAGAACAGAAACAAGGCGATATTTGAATGCTGAAAGCTTATCTGTACTTTTAATTTATTTGAATATTATTATTTTTTTTACATTTATATCATTCATTCAAAATTTAGTTTGTGAATCATTAGTAAATAAAAAAAAAACAAAGTCGATTCCTCTATCCCTATGTCACTATGTAAATTTGTATGCTTCTATCTTTAAAACTACGCAAAGGATTTTGATGCGGTTTTTTTAATGGATAAAGTGATAAAAGAAAAAGGTTAATATGTATATTTCATAACCGTGAGAAGCCAGGGCGAGCCGCTAATACTTAATAAGTAACAACTTGATGTTCGTATTTATGAACAATTATTTTACACCTACTTACTTTTATATCCATTTCATAATGAGAGTAAACGGTAATGATATTATTCTATCATGCATTTTGTATTATCCTTGTCCAAACATACAAAAAACCTTAAGACAAGCAGTGGCTCCATTTTTAAAAATTGTAGTCTAACGTACAAGCATAACATTAATCGGCTTCCAATGAGCGTAGGTACTGCAAAATATAAAATGTACAAATAAGTATTATCGATTACAAAATATCAGAACAAACGATATCCCGAGCTTTAATCTTGGGCTTGGATTCAAAATGTTTTACAAGCTCTATGTTGAAATTAGAAATGCATCCGTATATGATAAATAATTCTATTATCATACTAATATTATAAATGCGAAAGTTTGTATGTTTGTTAGTTACTACTTGACGCAAAAACTGCTGAACCGATTTTCATGAAATTTGGCACATACATAGAAGGTAACTTGGAACAACACATAGGATATTTTATACCGAAAAAATTATCACTTTTTCCTGGTCACAGGGATCCTGTGGGACCATCAACCACGAGGGCACGGACGCGGGCAACAACGAGTTTGAAATAATATTTTTCAACATGATCATAAAATTTTATCAACACAATCCCGATTCGCTTATAATCCACGTTCCTTGCACTGACGTTCTCGACAAACTCAAACTGGTTTGACAATATCAGCAATTTCCATGGTAACGACTCCTTGAAATTATAAATTCAGATCAAAGGACAGCTTCATGAATGTATCAAGTATCATCTCGCAATTACAGGATTCATTCGCAAAGCTTTTATCAAGGTTAAAAATTTTCTGGAATTTTTTTAAACATCTTCTCGCCCATATCCCCGAAGAGGTAGGCAGAGGCACAACCAGGACACCCTCGACTAGCCGAAGATACTAAGTAAGTAAGTAAGTAAGTAAGTAAGTAAGTAAGTAAGTAAGTAAGTTTTATTTATTTATTTTTAATTTTTATGATAATGGAAGACAAACAAGCAGACGAATTTCCTGATGGTAAGAATTTCACGACGCCTAGAGACACAAAAGGTGGTAATGGTGCGTCGCCAACCTGAGGTCGGGATGTTAGGCCTTGATCAAAAGTAAGTTTACCGGCTACCTTACCCTCCGAACCGGAACACGTCAACGGCAAGCATTAGACGTTATGGTGACAGGAATAGGTAAGGCGGTGATACCAATCCGGGCAAATCGGTTCGAAACTCTACCACCTAGTAGGATGTCACGGTGTTAGTGACGGTAAGCCTATGCTCGTCTTTGACGAGCTACCTGGCAGGAAGGCAGATGGTCTATTCTACAAAGAAGCCCAGACCAACACGGGCGAAAAAACACTCAAAACTCAGAATACATTCACATTCATTATTCTTTTCACACAAACACGCCGGTTTCGGAGACTCTTGACACCACCCTCGGTTAATATCCGAGTGATCTGATCTTTCAATAGGTACTCTATTATTAAAATTAGGACAAAACTGTATGGAAATTTCTACATCTAATTTTGTACCTAACATGGATGAATACGAAAAATGTAAAGCCATATTTTTATCAAAATATTGCTACGTATCGTAAGTATTATTGAACTTAGTTGGCTTACAGCGCTTCAAAGGATATGCACATCAAAATCAGGATACTTGGATGGATACAACCCTTTCATGCTTGACCGCTTTACTTCATTTTGGTTTGGATAGTTTACGAGCGTATGTTGCATGGGTCAGCTTATGTAATATATCCCTGCTTTTCTAATTCACACCGTACTGTTATATAAACTATATATAAAAAAGAAAGTCGTGTTAGTTACCTACACTATTTATAACTCCAGTACGGCTTAACTGATTTGACTGAAAATAGATGGGGAGCTTAAAACGAGGAGAAGAACATAGGATTCATCCCTGCGACAGCGAGAAAACTAGGAAAACAACATAATTCTTCCCATACAAGCTGACCGACGGAATGAAGTTTGCCGGAACAGCTAGTTTTAAATAAAATTTGGAAAAACCCAATTTTCTTTTTGTTTCCCGGCCCGGGATTCGAACCCGGGAGCTCATGCAGTCAAGTCCAACAACTGAACCGTTAGACCACAGAGGCAACGGCGACAGAGACGGCGACTTAAATCTAAGTGATACCAGAGATTAGTAAATATATATTGTCTTTGGTGATACACAAAGGCGGCCTTAGCGCCAAAACAGGTAAAATAGCAGCTATATTATAACATAAATAATAAATTATTTTAAACAAAACGTACAAACTGAAGCACCACATTTCCAGCTCCAACAATGATCCATATTTCTTGGCATTTCAACAGAAAAGCTACATGCATATCACACTCATAAAAAGAAATGCAGTTGCCTTTCAAGCTAAAAATGTGTTTTTGCAGAATTCTACGACCCTTTGACTATGCTTTACGTGTTTCGGTTTGCAGACGTCATATGAATTATTTTTACGAAGCATATCATTTCTTTACGATTATCACCAATACCTCATTAACTAATTTTTAACGTGTTTTTTTTGCATCTTCCACCATCTTCTCTAACTTTAATACATTTTTACTAATTAATTTTTCATTTTTTGAATAAATTCAAGGACAGCTCTAATGACGATACTCAATAATAATATCAAGTGCATCAAAAATAAGTGTTTTATCAATCTTTTGAAGGAATATCATTAAAGAACAAATTGGAATCTTGTACAAAGTGTTCGCGTAGGAAAAAATCAAATTGTTGTTCGAGATGAAATAGTGCATAAAATTAAGTAACTAAGTAAACTTGGTTTTTGAAAATCTTGCCTTTATTTTCGAATAATTTGGATAATCAAAACTATTTGGACATGGAATGACTTCTGATTTAGTCTTGCTGCAAGTAAATGACATGCTTACAATTGCTAGTAAAATTGACAAAATAGTTAAAAACATTACAGAATCTTATGTGCCATTTTTATTGTACTGGATAAAAAACAGATGAACTCCACAAAAACAAATTCTGAAATGTGGGTTGCACTCCGGGAGTGCCAACAGGAGTGTAAACTTGAATATTAACGTTATGCATGTTTGATATTCCAGGTCCAATCCAGGTCTCGCCGGGTATCCACATTCGCACTGCAAATCTGTTTCATCAATCTTTCATCTTTCATCCAACCAACTTATGGGTAAACTCCCTGCCCTTGGGCAAGGGAGACGTTGGTTGGGTTTTTACATCAGCACTTTCGCTCCCTTTCCCGTCTCCTCCTACCTCTCTTCCTTTCGCTGTTTTTGTTCCTCTCTCTGATATGTTGCAAATGTGCCACTAAATCTGACTTTTTTAACTAACTTAAAAAAAGTTGGACGTTATCAATTCATCAAATACCTAAGTATAAGATACAACCAGTGCACTCACAACAACGACCATGGACAATACTGTTCTTCTATAAATTTTAAAGAAAGAAAAAATTTCGCCCCAGACAGGATTTGAACCTGAATTTGAAGACGAAAGGTTACAGGTTCAAATCCTGTCTGGGGCGAAATTTTTTCTATTTTTTTTTCTTTCTTAAAAATTTATAGAAAAATTTATCCCAAGCACAGGGCAAGTGCTAAAATAAAAATACTGTTCCTACTAGAAAATTAGAAGAAATAAAGAAATTTAATAACGTTTAAAACATGTTTTGTGATGTAATGTTTTAGACATGAAACTATATTAGTACTGGTAATTTCATTTTCCACAAAGACATCATGTAAATTCCGTTTATTAATTACTGCTTCTAAATAACCGGCCTCTCTTTCTTTTGGACTTTGTTAATTGACATCAAAAGACATTTAGAAAAAATAGGTAGGTAAATGAGAAAGCAATATTTGAAAATTGACATCAGGTCTTTGGTCTAGCGGTCCGGTGTAGGATTTGACTTCTAGAAGTCCCGGTTCCGATCCCCGGGTCGTGCAACGAAAAATATATATTTACAATTTTCTAATATAAAAAATTTGCCCGGGATTGGGTATGTGTCTGGTTAGCGATATGCTAGCCATCTATAACATTGTGGGCCTTAGTGTTTTCGGTTAGTCGTGGGTGGCTGTGCCTCTGTTTGCCTCTTCAAGGATATGGGCGTGAAGAAGATACTTAGGTCTTTGTTAGGAGTGTAGCCTCCACTAGTATTTTAATTTAGCTTAATGGCTCTATG
>NJDC01001780.1:136521-161567 GCA_002245475.1 Calephelis virginiensis | reverse complement strand
CGCTAAACCATAGATGCTTTTTTTTTAAAAAAAAGTATTTTCTGTATTACTTTTTAGCTTTAATAATGAAGAACAAGATGGATACAAATATAAAATTAACCTAGAGATTTAGATAGAATTCATAGCGATGTAGAAATAAAACATATATGTATATACGAACTTCAGACAAAAATTAAGAGAATCTTTAGTTTCAGTCTTCGCCAGCACACAAAAAATTTGTACAAATAAAGAAGATGGATTTTAGAAAATAGATTAGTATTAAGGCCCCCTACTTAGTCAGCCAGAAGAGCCAATCGCCACACTCCCCCGTTCCATGAAATATTGCGCTCTAAAGTAAATGTCTTAAGCGACAAATCACTATTTTTGACACTGTAAAAGTAATTTGAAAAAAGTATAAAAACTGAAAACTTATCTTTTAGGTATAGTACTGATCTATGTTTATGTTAAATTTGGTGTCGATATTTTCATAATTGAAGTAGACAGTTGGGTTTTGCTTTCAAAAAAGGGTTAACTTTTTGATTTTTTTCTATCGAGCAAAGTAAAATGAATCGTGTTTTGAAAATACTATCTTATAAAGCATATTAATATTTATCTCGTGTATTTTTGTCACCAAGATCCATAATTGCTTTGTATGAAAAAAAAAATCATTTTGCTGACGTATTTTAGCATACATGGACCCTAAATCGATTTGACAAACTGAATACCTACATAATTATTTATTTTTATTGTTGTCTTGTCTGTCGTATATACTAAAATTATTAATAATAATAATTTTACATAAGTAAAAACTAAAATGCTACATTCGTACAAACACTCTTAAGCTTTCTGAATGACGAAATAACTTTATTTTCTTGAGTGAAAACGTTGTTTAATAAATTATAACCCAATCCCGAAAACCTATAAGATATAATTTTTTATCTGAGTTTTCGAGAAAATCTATAGATTGTTAAACACACTTAACATGCACACAAAACAAACACACACAAATAAACTTACTGTATTATTAATAAAGACTAAAGTGCTCTAAGTTTTAAGTTGACATTATAGCCTATACCATATTGTAATTTGTAATCTATACTTATATACTAATATTATAAAGAGGAAATGTTTGATTTTTGTTTGTTTGAAATGAATAGGAATCGAAACTACTGGACCGATTTAAAAAATTCTTTCACTTTTAGAATGCTGCATTATCCCTAAGTGACACAGGCTTTGTTTCATCAAAATCGGTTAAGTAGAAGCCAAATTACGCAGGCAAAGCTGCGTGAAACCGTTAGTACAGAATAAAGTGTCACCTTAAGCCTTGAAATATGAAATAGACAGTTGGGTTTTGCTTTCAAAAAAGGGTTAACTTTTTGATTTTTTTCTATCGAGCAAAGTAAAATGAATCGTGTTTTGGAAATACTATCTTATAAAGCCATAAGACGTAATGTATAAATCCTTAAAACATATAACCAAAAATTTATTGCTAATAACAATGCGGAATTCTTTAAGCAAAAAATTAAGAATCGCCTAAAAAGGGCAGTGATTCGGCGCTAAAAACGGTCGCGAGCGAGTATACGCATAGCGCGTATTAATAAAGTGCATACGTGCGTTGCAATTGTCATGTACGCGTTCGTTGCACATGACGCGCGTACGTGATAAATTTATCGCTAAACGATTCTTGAGGCATACATTAAATCATGTCGATCATGTATATACAGATGCGTTTTGACACAATTTATGAATATATGTAGTTATTTCTCAAATAACTGAGAAAGCCTGACATATTACAATACAACGTATTAAAGATAAACTGGCAAGCATTTTGCAATGTAAACAATTATATTTTATGAAAACCCTAGCAGTATTCCGAATCGAGCTGCCAACTGTAACTGACGACAGCACGTGCAACGGCTGCATGAAGCAGAACTGAAGCTGCAGATTCTGTTGCCGCGACGCTTGGAACTTAGAAGCCGTTTCATTTATGTGCATAGGTTGGTCCTTGCTGCTTTGCAGAATAGACCACCTTCCTGCCAGGCAGCTCGTAAAAGGCGAGCATAGGTTTTCCGTCACTTACACCGTGACATCCTATTAGGTGGTAGAGTTTCGCAGCCTGGGTTAGTACCACCGCCTTACCTATTCCTGCCACTTTAACGTTCAATGCTTGCCGTTGACGTGTTCCAGTTCGGAGGGTACGGTAGCCAGTAAACTCGAGGCCAAACATCCCGACTTCAGGTTGGCAACGCACCATTACCATCTTTTTTGTCGCTAGGCCGCGTGAAATTCTTATCATCAGGAAATCCGTCTGCTTGTTTGCCTTCATATATCATAAAAAACTGCCGACAGCACGCGAAACCTGCATGAAGCTGAACCCAAACTGCAGGAGCTGCTTCCACGACGTTTAGAATTTGGAAACTGTGGCCTGCAGACGCTACACGTATTGTGGGCAGTTGCAGTCGTGAGCTCGATTCAGAAAATCATGAGGTATTAGGTACAATACCATCTGCCAAGTAAGTACTGTGCAATGTAAAAATTTTATTCTTTGAAAACCCTAAATTTACTATACAATGTAGAAATAATTGTGTTTTATGAAAACCCTAAAATTATATTTTGTTTTATCGCCTCCTTGGTATACCGGTCCGAAGTCTAAAGTGCCGGGTTTAATCCCCGAGTTGGACAACAAAAAAACAAAAATGTATATTTTTAATTTTCTTATACAAATAACACCCGGGGTTGAATATTTGCCAGGTTGGCGTTCGACGTGCCTGGTTGTGCCTCTGCCTACCTTTTCGGGGATATGGGCGTAAAGTTTGTTAAAAATTCTAACCGGATCACGCAACTTGACACGCATTGTATAGACTTTTAAACCCCCGACGGAAAAAAGTGGTAATTTTAGTTTGTGTCTTGGGGTCGAAACTCCTTTAAAAGAATAAACCGATTTAATGCGTTTTTTTTTGTTTAAAGTCTGATCGTGATAATACTTATTTACAAATTATCGGGGCTTTGTAGGGGTATTGAATTTTTAATTTTACGATTATTTCTATAAAAAAAGTTAAACTTATCTTCATTATTTTCATTATGGTAAGGTAGCCGGTAAACTTACTTTTGCTCGAGGCCTAGCATCCCGAACTCAGGTTGGCAACCCACCATTACCACCTTTGGAGGAAATCCGTGTGCTTGTTTGCCTTCATATATCATAAAAAAAATATAAAAAACCCGTAAAGGTTAAAGTTTTAAGACCAACACCTTCCAAAATCCAGTTACAAAGCCTTCTCTACAATTCACATCAATGACAGCTAACCCAAAATGTGTCCACGTGTGAATTAATCACTCTCAATAAAGCCCTTGTCACACTAACGACCTCGAATGCATTCGGTTACGACATAAGGGCTGGCGTCTGCCCATACATGGCTTGTCTACCAATCGCATAGGTCACCAGGGCAACCATCAACTACTCTCGTGTTTACAATGTATGTCATGTAAAAAATTTTGTGAGAGTTTTTTTCTGTTTTTTTATAGCCAACAAACAGGCAAACTCCTAATAAGAGACAATAGTCGCCTTTAGAATTTACTGGTTCCCTATGTATAGTTCACACTATAATATCATTCCTGCCGCCATAACGTCTGTGCTTGCCTTTAACGTGTTCCGATTGGAAGGATAAGGTAGCCGGTAAACTTACTTTTGTTCGATCTTAACATGGCCAAGGTTGGCAACGCACCATTACCTCTTTGGTGTCTCTAGGCGACGTGAATTCATTACATACAATTATACATATGCAGAATAAGCAGAGAGTATCGAGCCTGAATCAGAAAATCCGTCTGTTTGTTTGGCTTCCAGTGTTATTAATTTTTTTAACAATAATATCATAGACTTCATGTTATCCTCGATTATCAAAAGATTGCATCATCAGATCCACACTTGGTGGCAATGGCAATCGGAGATCACTTCGGAAGAACGCTTTTTGAAATAATAAAAAAAATTAAAAACGACGGAGAAATCGATTAACATAAATAATAATAAAATTATTTTTTTTCAATTACTCCCCGACAAATTCTACAAGTAATGTAGCTAAGAACCACTTTAATCGCGTCAGATTTCAATGGGTCTATTAATTCAGAAGTTATAATGCCACAGACAAATACACACAGACAAGTTATATAACACACCTATTTATCCATCGGGGGCTAAAAATGTAGCAGTCCAACATATAACCTCTTCCTTTTTTTAAAATCGGTTTATTAAAAAAAAAACAATCAATGCCACTAAATAGAGATTACAAATAATGAAGCATAGCTAGAAAATATAATGAGGATTTTAGTTTAATAAATTTAAATAAATTAAAACATATTTGACAGCTCAGTGACATTGTATAAAAAAGGTTACCATACCATTGCTGAATATCTATCGGATAAGAGTGCTTGGGATTAATTGCTCCTCATACCGATTTCTTATTAGTAACAACGTGTGATGTCTTGCTAATAATTTTGTATAGAATAAGGAAAAAAGACAGCCCTCTGAGTTTCTTGCCGGATCTTCTCAGTGTGTGGCCGCGTTCCGATCCGGTGGCAGTTTTGTATTATATAGACTCGTCACAAGTGCCTCCTGTAAGATGAATGTGAATAAAAATATTTTCAATTCTATTCTATTCTTCTTTTTCGACGCAATAATTCCTGTTTTCGAACAAAAAACTTTTTCTATTTATTGAATTAAGACCGAAGTTGTTCTTTATTATATCATACTAGAATATCACGAATAAATTATATGAAAGCCATCAAATTCCTTGCCTAACTTGGCTTCTATTGGCATGTCTATTGTCATCTAGCTTCGAAGTTTAACAATAGGACTCGACTTTGGAAGCATTACTAAGGATGTATGTTACAAAATATTGATTTTTGGAATCTGATAAGATTTAGATGTTAATCAACATATCAGAATAGTTTTTCTATCCCAACTTTGATTTATGCTTTTTTTAAACTTTATAAAACTAAAAAAATAACATGAATTGATTCCTGATTGGGAAAGACGAATTCAGATTTCAGTGTTTCTGGGTATCGTTATATATACAAATTTCTATTATCTTTGCAGAAAGCAAAATTAAAATTGTGATATTATGAAGCGTTATTAAGTATCTTTACGCCCATATTCCCGAAGGGGTAAGCAGAGGCACAAACAGGGCACCCACGACTAGCCGAAGACATTAAGTCCTACAATTTGATAATTGGCAAGCCTAGCACCAACCGGACCACATATCCAATCCCGAGCTACGTTATGATTAGAAAATTGAAAATATGCATTTTCTAATTTTTCTGTTGCCCGATCTGGGGATTAAACCCAGGACCTTAAGAAGTCAAGTCCGACGTCAGACTGCTAGATCACAGAGGCGATCAGACTGCTAGTCTATAGAGAGATATAATGAAGCGTCAAGTTGGACTACCAATTGGGAAAGATTACATGAGGTCTCGGGTTCGATTTCCATATCAGGCCACTCAAAATACCTATATTTATTCGATTTTCTGATAAAAGAAAACGATGTTGCCTGAGATTAAATACGAGAGTGTGTTTAGTTGACGATAGGTTTGCCATAGATCACATTGTGGAAATAAGTAGCTTCTTCTCTTATTATTAGTAACGCGGCTGTACTTCTTACTTTAATGTTATAGCTTTTGTTAACATTTATATCACTAGCATTTTAGTAAATTGATACATTATGTAGGGCAGATAGTAGGTTCGTATGTGATATGGGGAGAGTTGCGGGTTTAGGCAGTAACACTATAAGTTGTAAACATTTTAAAGTCAAGTGCATCCCGTTATGCAGGCTTAGGTCACGGTGTACTAGTAGAATGTAGGCCGAGGTCTCGCCTTAAATTAGGGTTAGCATCACTAAAATTATAAAGTACGTATTATAAATCCAGTTAGCACATATAACACTGACAAATCTACATGAACGAAGATATCAACTCTTTTATTAGAAATTACACTTTGTTTAAAATATATCTAGCCCAAAACTAAGCAAATTATATGCTTTTGTAGGTATCAATGACATTAATACACAAAAACGCTTATTTAATAATTAAGGGCAGTAAAAACCTACATCAAAACCCTACTTCAATTATTTCATTGGGGTACCCATGTATGTCTGTGTCATATATGTATGTGGGTATGTCCCGATTTTATCATTGTTACTTTGTAAGACAGCAAATTGTTCCGGAATGGTATTACATAATTTTTATCAACTTAATTTTTAGAGAAAAATTAATACATTATTAGGTATGACTCAAAAACCGGATTATATTTTTTTTTTGTATGATATTAGAAGGCTAACAAGCCGACGGATTTCCTGATGGTAAGAAATTAACGCCGCCTAAAGACATCAAAGCTAGTAATGGTGCGTTGCCAACCTGAGGCCGGGATGTTAGGCCTCGAGCAAAAGTAAGTTTACCGGCTACCTTACCCTCCAAACCGGAACATGTCATGACGTTATGGCAGGATTAGGTAAGGCGGATGATGTTATTAATATTGGACCACCATAGAATTATGACCTATGAAGAAAGCACCATCAAAAGTTTTTGCCTACATCATACGAAATAATTAAAAAAAATATATAGTCAAATTAAGAACCTCCTCCTTTTTTGACGTTGGTAGAAAAATATCGGAATCAATATAATAAACATCCAGACCCGGAATATAGATCGATATTCATCACATCAATATAACAATAGTTTACGGTAGATAGGGATAAATTAATTTATATTCTAATTTTTTTTGTATTAATAAATAATTACAATAAACAGTGCATAAATAGTAAGTAAATAATTAAACTAACTAATTTGATTAATAACTATTAAAATGTTTGCACACTACAAGTAATAATAAGCAGAAACACCTAAATAATTTTGTAACAACTTAAAAAATTTCTTTTTTTTTCTTTCATGCCGGAAATGCTGCTGTCGTATTCCGATTTAGAAAAGTAGCAGATAGAAATCACATAAAAGGCTTAACAAACCAACAACTAGGTGGCAACGCTTAATTATCACCTTTTTTATGTTTTTTAATTTTCAACCTAACAAAAAGTTTTGACAACCCTATTCATATTTTAATAGCTATCAAAAATAGTATATAGTAATTACTTTTGCAACTTTAAAGGGTGCTAAATTGTAATAAATAAAGCAGAAATTGCAATTGCACTTTTACGACATGTTTATTGTTATGGCTTAACCAGTTTATAAGTTGTTTAAAACTTCCAATTGGATGGTTTCGCCCAAAAGCGAAAGAGGGTTATGTTTTTAGTACGTGATATACTGAATACAAGTCCGACGTCGGACTTGACTTCCAGGGGTCCCGGGTTCGATCCACGGATCGGGTAAAAAAATTGAAAATGTTTATTTTAAATTTTCTAATGAAAATAATATTGCCCGGGATTATTTACCCGGTTGGAGACAGGCTTTCCACATTTTAGTACTTTTTACTTTATTTTTTATATTAGTACTCATCACATTGTAGTACTTAGTCTCTTTGGGGTTATGGGTTTAGGTCGTGGGTAGGTTCCGATGAAATATATAGTGTTTGTAAATGACATGTTTTTCTAGATAATATGATATTGGGTACGGTTGCCAAAACATGATGAGGATGATGTATTAGTCTAGCGGTTTAGTTGTCGGACTTGTCTGCGGAGGTCCCGGGTTCGATTCCCGGGTCGGGTCGGGCAACAAAAAAATAAAATTGGGTTTTTCCAATTTTCTAATAAAAAATACGTTGCTCGGGATTGGATATGTGCCCGGTTGGCGATAGGCTTGCCACCTATCTAGTCGTGGGTGCCCTAGTTATGTCTCTGCCTATATAGGCATGAAAATACTTTTTTATTAACCAAAACGAAACACCAAAGATGTTAACAGTGCACCACCAAATAAAGGATGTGAATTTAACTGTCACACCACACAGAAATAGAATCTATTCTTGTTATCGTCGGCACTTGGTGGAATTCCGTTGTATACACACTTTTTTTAGGTAAACGCTTGTACTGATAAAAAAAGTAAAAACTTTTGATAATAAAAATTGTGTACAAATAGAAATAGACTTGTGTCAAAATAATCGTTGCCTAAAATTCCAATCCAACCAATTATGCACAGATGGCGTGGCAGCAGCGGTTTGAGAATCTAATTGTGATCCAGAAAACTAGCATAGGATTTTCCCTGCGTGATAGGCAGGCACTATATGGGTCATAGCCATCAAGACCGCTAGTTGTAGACTATGCAGGAATACTGGGTGTTGATCCGGGCTCCTTTGTAGAATAGACCATCGGCCTTCCTTCATGGCAGTTGTAAAAGTCGAGCATAGGCTAACACTGTCACTAGCACCGTGACATTCTATTAGATAAGTACTACTAATATCGCAGCGACTCGACTGGATCGGTACCACTGCCTTTTTTTATGTTATAAGAAGGCAAACAAGCAGACGGATTTCCTGATGATAAGAAATTCACGCCGCCTAGAGACACCAAAGATGGTAATCGTGCGTTGCCAACCTGAGATGAGGATGTTAGGCCTCGAGCAAAAGGCCTTACCTATTCCTGCAGCCATAACGTCAGTGCTTGCGTTGACGTGTTCCGATTTGGAGGATAAGGTAGACGGTAAGCTTACTTTTGCTCGAAGCCTAACATCCCAACCACGAGTTGGCAACGCACGATTACCACCTTTGGTGTCTCTCAGCGACGTGAATTTCTTACCACCTGGAAATCCGTCAACTTGTTTACCTTTTAATATCATACAAAAATACAGACGTAACTGCGAAGAAACTAGGAAAAATAAAAAAAAAATCATACAAACAGACCGGGTGGAACTAAGTTCGCCGGAGCAACTAGTATAGTACTAATTAAATATTTTTAGATGAAGAAACACTTGTACTGTTTTACGTATCACTTATAATTTGTTATTTTATAAATAGCCTACCGGTTTCGCTTATGACAGCATCATCAGGGCTAGATCTTAAATTATAAGTGATCCGTAAAACAGTACAAGTGTTTCTTCATTTAAAGTTATCGATATTTGAAAGTTTTACCAAGCGCCGACGATGGAAAATATAAGTAAGTAAGCAAGTATCTTCACCCCCATATCCCCGAAGAGGTAGGCAGAGGCACAATCAGGGCACCCACGACTAGCTGAAGATACTAAGTCCCACAATGTGATAGGTGGCAAACCTATCGCCAACAGGGCACATATCCTATCCCGAGCAACATTTTTTTTATTAGAAAATTGGAAAAACCCAATTTTCTTTTTGTTGCCCGACCCGGGATTTGAACCCGGGACCTCATGCAGTCAAGTCCAACAACTGAACCGCTAGACCACAGAGGCGATGGAAAATATCAAATAAGTAATAATTAAACTTCCACTTTCCAATCTCGTTTTTGGCATTTTTGTCTCGGTTGTTTTAATCAAGTATTCGAAAATATGTGGATCACACCTTCTCCGCCATTACATAACTACTCATTACAACATAATTCATCAAAAACGCAAAGGCCAGGAACAAGTTTCTCCACTTAAATAATTATATCCCGTTGAAATTTCCAATTTATGACACCTTACATTTATAAAATTGTATGGTTGTCCGTATTTTGGGACACTGGATGTTTCCAGCTAACAATGGGTCTGCCATCACGGAACCTACACTTGGGCAGACTTAAATGTATCCGTACAATTGTTATTAAAGACAATATGGTTTTAGTACGTATAAATAATATAACATATTATTTATCTTTCCAAGGCAATCTAACCTAAAACATTATATATTTTTTGTAAATAAATAAATATAAATATTCCTTTTTGTTGTTTGTTTTCCAATTTTCTAACAAAAAAAAATGTTGCTCGGGATAGGATATGTGCCCGGTTGGCGATAGGCTTGCCACCTATCACATTATGGGACTTAGTATCTTCGGCTAGTCGTGGGTACCCTGGTTGTGTCTCTGCCTACCTCTTCGGGGATATGGGCGTGAAGATACTTTTTTTTTATAAATATTCCTGGACAAGTTACACAAATTGAATCTAAGTCCAAAGTAAGCAAATTATATGCCTGTGTTATGTGTGTTAATAAACGATAGATACATAGAAAACTTAAATAAATACTAGAATAAATGTAATAAACACCCAGACCCGGAAATGCAGACATCTAAATGTTCATCACACAAATGCCTGCCCCCGTCGGGAATCGAACCCGAGACTCGCGGTTAGTCGGTGGAGTGAGGCGTGTAAGATAGCCCCTCGACCAACGTTTAAAAAGAAATTTTTCGTGATACAGAGAAATAAATTTTAGAGAAAAGCATTGATTGATTATAGTATTTTAGGCATTGTGTAGTATTTGTTTGTTCAATGTTAAACTTTTTATGGAAAATAGTCCGCACACTTTTCATTCGTACACATTTTGTTGCTAAATACCTTGCAAGTGTATTAATAATCATATCAAAAGAATCAACTCAGTCTTCAGTAATAGTGATTGCAGCGTTACTTAAAAAAAATTGAAAAAAAGATTATGCATCTTGCGCTACGCTCCGATGACTTCATTAATGGTTATCTTAATTTACTCAGCCAGGCAAAATAATTGTTTCAAAATTTGAATTGTGAAAGTTGAATATCAAATATTCTTTCCTATCACTTTAATTGTAGGTTCACTGATCGTTTCATATTTTGTTAATTGTGTTGCTGATTGTACAGTCAAGTGCAAAAATAAATGTTAACAGACTTAACACGTAACCAAATGTTTTTCTGTTTACTTATTGAGCATTATAATAGAAAGTATAAAATAATGCTTTGAACTAGCTGAACCGGTAGACGTTGTTCGATTTTAAATTAATTAAAAATATTGATTTTTTCACATGAACCTTCTCCTGTCAATAACAAAAACAAAAAAATGGACCATTCAGGGAAATAGTGATTAATTTTTGAAAATGAAAATGAAATTTATTTATTTGCAGAATATGTGAGTGAATGAGATGTTACAAAAAATATATTGAAGTTTATCAATGTATTCTACCATATTTTGTTGTGCAAATATTTTAAACCAGTAAAAACCAGTAAAATTATTTAGTACGAAACATTATGAAACTACAATTAAATATAACCCTATCTTCCATTATTAAATAGTTAGGTTTTAGTTATTGTAACGTTGTCTTAGTTCATTCAAATATTTTATTTTATTATTATTGTGATATCGTCATTTAATAATATTGAAATGAGAAAGATTAATTTTCCATGACATTTATTGACTACAATTGTTACAGTATGTTTATTTATTAGGTGTTCTTTTTCTTTTTTATCTTTTTGGCAAATTTCATTTACATTATTTTGAATGTGACTGTACTAGTAAGGCGTAACATATGATTGAATTACTACTTTTGTGCCCAACGAACTCATACAAATTATGCGTCCATCGACGTGTTGTGAGAAATGGATTACATTACTCATACGTCTATAATACATACTGATTTTAAAAGGCTTACTCGGTTTAATGACTTTTTGACGGTCTATTTCCAATAACACAAAGCCTCATTAAACTGTGATAACCAAAAAGCTTTCTCTTGTTTCTATGGTTATATATTTTATTACCGTGTAATGGAACGTTGAATGCCTGAAGATAGTACTAAAAAGGAAAACGGAAAATACATAATTTAACATATTATAAAACAGCAAGAATCAATTTGATAGTTTCCATCGTCGGCGCTTAGTAAAACTTCCAAAAATTCATATTTTTAAATGAAGAAATACTTGTACTGTTTTTCATATCACTTTTAATTATTTACTATTTTATTTAGCATCATGATGCTATCATAAGCGAAACTGGTAGGTTATTTATAAACTAATAAATTAAAAGTGATATGTAAAACAGTCCAACTATTTCTTCATTTAAAAATGTGAATAGCAAGATTTTATATTGCTAATAATATAAGGTGACGGCGGAGAGTAAATTCTTCATACACAATTATAAGAACATTTGTAATCTACATTCGTATTAAAAATGTGTTCCTTTTTCCCTTGGTCTACGCATCACGCCTGAACATATGGAATAACTAGCTTATTATTTTTATGTTGAATTAACCATAGTTGAGAGAAGTTTCTTATGATGAAAAAATAGGAAAATTACAAGGAATATTTAAAAAACAATCCTCGAATTTATCTCATACAAACCCTTAGTAGCTCTCAATGTCAATAAAGTAATGTGAATACGTAATTCAATTATATTATTTTGTTAATTGGATGGAAAATACTCCTTTTTAAAAATATTGTATTTCAAATAAAACTGCAAATATCTAATTTCACTAATATCATAATTTGATAATTATTTCACAAAATTGCAACGAATGATTTTAAGACAGCCAGAATCCAGATATAAATTTTAGCAAAATCCGACATGTGATTTTTGAGTTTGAAGAAAAGAGTAAGTGGTGGTTGTTTCTTCTCAAAAATAAGACTTAGATTACCAAAAAGAACTTTCGAAATCTATTTGTTACTAGTAGCTTAACGCAGCTTCGCCCGCGTTAAATTGAGTTGCAAGCTATCCTACCTTAGAAGTTGGATCAAACCGCACACGATATGCAAATTTGATTACAATCGGTTAAGTAGTTTGGGAGTCCATCGCGGACAAACAACGTGACATGTAATTTATATAGACAAAGTGATCGCTTAGCAAACATACAAAAGAACATAAAGCTAAATTTAAATACGATAGCGTACGTCAACTAACGGCCAATATTAATAATCAATCATAATCCAAAACTTGATATCCAAGATTGATATTTTGATCCATTTTTATGTTATCGCTTGCCAATAACATATCTGTGGACAGGATAAATATGGCAATTAGGTACGGGATAGGCCGCCGGATACGCAGCTATCTAGATTGCTTGAAATCCATTAGATCCATTAGAATCCATAACATTGGCCATAAGTGAACTTTAATCAAAACGGCGTGAATCTTATGTTTTTATCGTAATCATTTCGAGCAATAAACGCGCAACTTTAACGCAGTCGCGAAATTTATTCTGGTTATGGCTTCACCGGAACCTTAACTTCTTTTTAATGATAGAATTACTCCTAGCATTATTACGAAGTACAAAAAATGATCATCAAAATTGTTAAAATTTTGGGTCCAGCATCAGTGTTTGTCGTGTAGAGATTCGGCTGGATCCAGCTTAAATATTCTATTATACCTTCACGGGAACCGTAATTTCTTTTTTAATAATAGAATTACCAACAGCATTATTACGAAGTAATGACTTTCAAAATTGTGAAAAATTGGGTGCAGTACTTATCTTATACTGGACCCAATATAACAAGTAGTCTTCGTTATTACATTTCATAACTTCTAGTTGTTCTAGTATAATAATAGTTGTCATAGTTGTTATAGTAACAACAACGGTGCTTCCTCCTACCACGCGTACTCACTAAAGCTCACCCGCACGCGTACTGGCGAAACCCTATAAATAGAGCGCGTTGCATGCGCGCGCGCCATTATCTGCTCGAACTTCGTGGAGTGCAGTCGAATTCTCCTGATGATGCTTCGGTTACGAAGCAAAACGTACGTTGAGTTTTTAGTAGTATGTGTATTTTGGTGCTAATAAAACAGTTTAGTGGTGTGTACTGTGTGGAACTGGATGTATTTGGGAGTTTTAGTTTCAATCCAAATCATTCTTAGCGCACTATTATGTCTGTTTTGTTACGCCATAATACGTATACATTTTTTTGGCGGAAAATTGCAAATTAAATAATTTTGTTTAGATTTAAGTCGTGTATTTGTTCTCTGTCTTATCCGAAAAAACGGATGTAGTCGGTAATCACAACCAGAATTTTAATTTAATGGCAACATTAATTTGCATGATGGCCTTGACCGATAATACAACTTCCTGCCATACCTCATTGGATTGGCACTGTTTAATAATTACTTTGATATTTTGTATCAAACAAATCTTTGATTAATAAAAGTAGATACGCCTTCGCTAAGGACCATATTAAAAAATCCTATTTGTGTCCAAATAACGTTGCCCGGGATTGGATATATGTGCCCGGTTGTGCCGATAGGCTTGCCACCTATCTCATTGTGTTGTATTCGACTAGTCGTGGGTGCCCTGGTTGTGCCTTTGTCTACCCCTTCGGGGATATGGGCGTTAATACTTTTTTGTAAAACTAAAGTAGGCAGAGGGCACTACTAGCCAAATACATTAATTCCCGCAATGTACACACGTATTCAATTCCGAAAAGCGTTCTTTCACGCGATAATTAAGGAAAAGAGAGATTCGTTTCTTTTTTTTTAACATATAAAATTGAAAAATCACATCATTATATTGCCCGACTCCAAGACCTCATGAAGACTAGTTCAACACCGGACCGCTAGGGCGCTATAATATGTATGTATTTTTATATACATACCTATGAGTGTGAATTTACTAAATATTTTTTTATTTATACAAAGTTTTGTACTAAGGTATAATAGCGAAACAAATATACCCACTGGCTGTGACATTTATTGGAAGTTTCAAAGTTTTCACCCATATTTGTTTTGCAAGACTATTCGGTACACTGCGTTTTAGTCTGTACACAATAAACAAAAGAAACGTAATTGACCTCCGGAAACAATGGCACAAATGGTTTCGGTCGCATTTTAGTTTTACTACCTTTCTTTGTGCATTTCATTCTGATTGCATTTGAGTTGGCAAATGGCTGTGTGAGAAATTTAAAGTAACTAGCTTCCGCTCTCGACTTTGTCCGCGAGGGATAATTAGCCTGACTATATCATATACCTTATAGACTTACTATTTAAATGGTATCTATTTTTCCCGTGTTGCTCCGGGCTCCTTTGTAGAATAGACCATCTGCCTTCTAGCCAGGCAGCTCGTAAAAGGCAAGCATAGGTTTACTGTCACTAGCAACGTGACATCCTACTAGGTGGTTGAGTTTCGCATTGACTCGCCCTGATTGGTACCACCGCCTTACCTATTCCAGCTGCCATAACGTCAGTGCTTGCCGTTGACGTGTTCCGGTATGGAGGGTAAGGTAGCCTGTAAACTTACTTTTGCTCGAGGCCTAACATCTTGTCCTCAGTTTGGCAACGCACAATTACCCCCTTTGGTGTCTCTAGACGGCGTGAATTTCTTACTATCAGGAAATCCGTCTGCTTGTGTGTCTTCCAATGTCATAAAAAAATCTAACACTGAAATATTTTTTTCAAATCGGACCAGTAATTCACGAGATAAGCGCGTTTAAGCAAACAAACTCGTCAGCTTTATAGTATTAGCATATGTCAAAGGAATTATTTCCCGTGTTGGTCTCGATCCGCTGAGTAGATTGGACCATCTATCTTTCTTTCAGGTAGTTCGTAAGAGACCAGGTAATTAGGTCAACGCCAGTAAGACCACTGGTAGGAGAGTGTTGCAGCTTGCCCTGGTAGGGATCCAGCGCCTTACCTATTCCTGCTGGGTCGTTAGAGCTAATATACACGTCTATCAGCTACCCTGACCTTTCGTTGCGGAATATAACCGAGATATTAGGAACTCAGGTATAGGTAAGGTGGTAGATTTCTGCGCGGATAGTTGTTGCACAGATTTTGTTGGTAATGTCCTATGTAACCTATGGTTGCCTCCTACCTGCCTCGCAGATATACTAAACGGAGGACACAGGGCAACATGGAAAACTTTTACTTACTTTGAAAGTGGTTTAAAAACTGTAAGGTGCCATAATGACTTTGCCATGTTTCAGGACCGTCCCGGCTTCAGGACTCCAACGCATCTGTTACATGGCTGCCTCTTATCATTAGGAGAGTCGTGTGCTTGTTCGCTTTCTTATAAACAAATATAAAGAAGTATAGACAGTTATAAGCAAAAGTAACATATTCTTGGATATTCATGACATTAGGATGTTCCAATTAGGTAAGTGAATAGCTCCTGTATGACCGGACGTAGGTTATTCGGTGATGCCACTAAGGCATGTGTAGGATTTCGCAGAGGACGTGACAATTGCAAGTGTTCGCCAACGCATGACCTTTTACTGGCACAATTATCCTTAATATGCCCCTGATATTATTTTCTAAAATAAAACGTAGTGACGTGATGTGACGACGACGACTCCATTGACCTGTGGTTTAGTAAACGTGACAATTGGAAGTGTTCGCCAAAACATGACCTTTTACACACATATAATAATTATCCTTAATATGCCATTGACATTATTTTCTAAAATAAAACGTGGTGACGTAATGTTACGACTCCATAGGACTGTGGTTTGGTAAATAGCAGAAATAAATTGATACAAATCAAACGTAGTAAAACTGCAAATAAATATAATTAAGCGCAGTAAAACTGCAAACAAATATGTTTGATCACAGTAAAACTGCAAATAAATATAATTAGGCGCAGTAAAACTGCAACGAAACATAATTAAGTGCAGTAAAACTGCAAAGAAATATTATTAAGTGCAGTAAAAATGCAAACAAATATAATTAAGTGCAGTAAAACTGCAAAAAAAAATATAATTAAGTGCAGTAAAACTGTAAACATATATGATTAAGCGCAGGAAAGCTACAGAACCGATTCCAACTATTTCATTAGGTACCAAGTCGCGATTTCATCATTCATTTTTTCGAAAAAAGGCAAACGGTTCCAAAATTCTCCTAAATACATTTTTATTTTTATCAACATAATATGAGTATTTTTACTATAGCACTCACTATATGCTTGGATTATTTTTATTTTTTTTATATTTTTTTGGTTAAAGTTGTCTAGGGCGAAATTTCTTCTTTCTTTAAAAATTTGTAGATGATAGGTTATAGTTATATTATAGTTATATAAGTAGTTTTAAGTTATACTTAATAAATATTGTTTTTGTTGTTCAACAACAATTTTGAGGTCGTCAATATAGGCAGAAAACTTGTGCATTATTATTAATAAATATTACTCAAGCCGGACACTCACAAGTATCCCACGATAAAATTTATGTGGGATCACATCAAGATCATAACTAACCTTCCCAAAAAAAACATCACTATCTATTCTTTACTAACCAAATAATCCCATTACAAACTTAAAAAAATAAATAAAAATCAGTCGAATACTAGAACTAAAAAATATATACAGTCAATCCTTCGGTTTAGAGTCGGTAAAAAGTATAAACATATATACAAATATCTGCACTTGTCAGAAATCGAACCTAGGCCTCGTGAATGTTTATTCTGTTAACTATCTAAATGAACAGACAAATTTATTTATAATAAACACATGCTTCAGTACCTTGATAAAATAATTTGAGAAAAAAATCAATACATAATAAAGAACTTGATAATTACACTCCAATTTTAGAGGGTACCTTAAAATAACATCAATGGGATTCTAATCTCTTTGAAGTGGCACTACTGAGAGATATGCCGGATCTTGTTGCAGCTACCTATAGATAGCGTGGTGGGCGATTATTAAATACTCCCCTAAGAAGTCGTAAATCACTTAATTAAAAAAAACAATTAGAATCAAATAACTTTAAAATAAAAAAGGCGGGTTGCACTCCGGGAGTGCTGGTAGAAGTAAAAACTTGAATATTAACGTTGTCCATTTTTGATATTTTGGAATAGTTAGGGAATAATTTTGGACGAATTGTTTTAAATAATATCAGTATGAAAGTACTATCATTTATGTGGTAGAATACAATATTCATTTATTGCGCTATCGTACACAAACATGACAACACGAACATTCGCGCAAACGCCTTACGACGTCTTACGAATTTCCGATCTGACGTTTAGAAGTTTTTACCCATTCCAAAAAAGTACTCACGGCCGCTAAATAAGATTTCACTTTAAAAAACAATTAGAATCAAATAATTTTAAAATAAAACAAAATTAACTATCGGTCGATGGTCATCAAACGGTCGATCGTTTGTTGGGGGTTCAATGAAAATATTAAATTCTACTTTTATTTAATTCTAATTGCTTACACACGTCACGTTTGGCCCTCAGAATTGGGATATGTGATGTATTTAATGGCATATGACATAGTTTTACCACAATAATCACTACATAGAATAAAACAAAGTCGCTTCCTCTGTCCATATGTCCCTTCCTATGCTTAAATCTTTAAAACTACGCAACAGCTTTTGGTGCGGTTTTTATTAAATAGGTAAAGTGCTTAAAGAGAAAGGTTGTATATTTTATACCCGTGCGAAGCCGGGCCGAGCCGCTAGTGTTAAATATAATAAAGTGTCAAAGTATTGGACTTTTGAGTAAATAAATTATATTATTGAGGTTACTCTAAATCATCATTGGCAAGCCATAGATTAGATGCAATCAAATCATGAAAGTTATCATTATTACCTGACATATCATACAACTTCATCACGAAAATAGCATAGTGTACTTTGTCAAAAATATAATACAGAGAAAACAATACATTTTTAATTGCTTTTTATTAGTCAAATCAATGAGACAGTTCTGCCGAAGTATATACTATATTTGTTGTACAAAAGCCATACGGGTAATTTAAAGCTTAAGCCTTAAAAGATTCCTTGAGAGAAAAAATAAAAGAAACTAATTCTAAGCGTAATGTATCAGTATAGCTATGAAAATTTAATATTTTTTTAGATTATAAGCTACTAAATTACTACTACTACTACTACTACGGCTACAAATAATTTGAAACATTTTTTAACACACATATAAATAGGTACAAGGATTCAAAACAATCTTGACGAAAACGTCTCGTCTCTGTAAAGTAAGTCCATAAGCCTTTCTTTCATGGGACAATGCATACGTTTTTATACTAAACTTTTCGGTTTTATGAAAGACCTTTCATTACATTGCTTAAATATTACAATTAATAACCTTTTTAAGCAAATATCATTGATGAATATTTACTGGACAAGGGTCCTTGGGATTAATTGCTCCTCATACAACACTTTTTTTCTATACAAACTTTTAGTAGTTGTCAAGCAACACAAAGTTCGCGGGATCGGCTAGTCTCCTACAAATAATTGTGTATAGACTATTACTACTTTATTTGTATAACATAAGGAATAAGACAAGACTTTTTTTCGCCGGAAAAGAAAATCGGGTTTTTCCAATTTTCTAATAAAAAAAATGTTGCTCGGGATTGGCTGTGCCCGGTTGGCGATAGGCTTGCCACCTATCACATTCTGGACTTAGTGTCTTGGTGGGTGGCCTGGTTGTGCCTCTGCCTTCCCCTTCGGGGATATGGGCGTGAAGATGTAATATATTATATATACTAATATCTGGTATTATATAGACGAGTCACAAGTGCCTCATGTGTGATCTATGTAAAATAAATGGTTTTCTATTTCAATTATTCTATGGCGTCACTGTAAAGTCTGGGATCATAATATGAATACGTGAAGCAAAAACTTTAGACCCCTTTTTATGAAAATTGCGATGACGGAGGAGTATAAAATTTGGTACACTTATAGTTTATGTGTAGGAGAAGTGCAAAACGCTAAAATTTTTAATGATAATGTTTATAAAGCGCATTAATTCAAAAAATAAAACATTACACGTACTACCATGTATTTGACACCCACAAACAATTATATTGATGATAACGATAAAAAATCACAAACTATACCTAATCATACAGTTTGGAAACAAAGTAGTTCGACTTTAGAAACAAAGATGGCGTTCTTATCAACAAGATATTAAAATTTATTGGGGTTTATTTATTTCGACCAATTAGCGACCACTAGTTAGATTAAATAGACCAAGGAAAGTAAGTATAACCCTTCCCATGATATAACATTATCACATGTCATTGTGTTGTACCAAATAGGTGTACAGGAAACGTCAAGTCATTAAGATAAACACATAAATAGCCTTAATTCACATTATGCACAGTCGTTAAGCCTTATCTCAAATTAGGTGAGTTTAGATAATTTTACATGAAGTATGTCATAGTCCAGGTGCTATAAAGATATGAATTATAAACATTCTCACGAATATTATTATCACGCCGAGATATCTAAACATTTTAAAGCCTAGCTGTGATCCGCGACTTTTTGTGCTTAGTTGTAAATCGCGTTCGAATATGAACCATTTAAAATGAAAAAAAAATATATACTATCAGGATAAAAACTAGCCTTGCATCCAAATTTGTACTAAATTCTATGAATATTTATTAAAATATCTTAAACTGAAAAGTGATTGAAGAAACAACTTGATACAACTTCAGTTGTCGGACTTGACTGCGTGGGGGGGCCTGGGTTCGTTCAAAGGGTCGGGCAACAAAAGAGAATTGGGGTTTTCCCATTTTGTAATACAAAAAAACGTTGCTCGGGATTGGATATGTGCCCGGTTGGCGATAGGTTCACCACCTATCACATTGTGGGACTTAGTGTCTTCGGTTAGTCGTGGGTGCCCTGGTTGTGCCTCTGCCTACCTCTTCGGGGCGTAGAGATACTTACTTGAATATAAATGTAAAATATCTATGTACATATACAACGTTGCCCCAACCTCTGCCTAACTCTTCGGGCGCGTGAAGATACTTTTTTGATCATATACAAAAAAAAACTAAATCTGCAGACCAGACATTTTTTAAAACTGCTATTGACTGTACAGAATCCAAAATGAGGGTTATTAAAAGTTCCTGTCGGTTCGTTTGTTCAATTTTCTCGCTAAAACAATTTTAACCAAATTTTTTTGTTGTAGTAGCGAGTCAGGCTTTTATACCTTTTGCTACGGAAAAAATCACTTTCATCACTAACTACGGAAAGCCACTTCAACATGTGTACGAAGTCGCGGGTAACAGTAAGTAAAAGTCATAAGAAATTGACGAAATCGGCCCTTAAGTCATAGATATGAAATTTAAATAGTGAAACTAGGTTTTTATAGTTGGATGGACGTATTTGTCATACTATTTCACTTTTAATTTAGTATACATAACTAGTTTCAAGATGAGGCGATCAAACTATAATACAAGTTTTAAATTCATATTTTTTGTAGGTTAAGCTTTTTGTGATATTAGTAAAGAAAGTTTTTGTGCCATTATTCCTTTATCGTTGTATCGTCAGTTGATTTCTACACAGATTTTATTTGATTAAGAATCACTTTTTCTTTCATGGCATTTGTGGTTTATATTAATCAAGACCAAAGTTTAAAAATATTCTGCCAAAAATATTTAACCGACTAAAAAGGAGATACGTTCGCCTCCTTTGGTTTCTTTTGTAAAATGATTTCTTTGTCATTTCTGAACTGATTTTAAAATTATTTTTTTAAAGGGGGCTTCTCTCATTGCCACTAAGTCTGGACCCGAAGATGGAATCCCAGGAAAAGCAAGAAAAAGTCTAAATTTTTGTGTACGTAAATGGAATACTTATTGTAATTGAATTTATTTTGCAGCTTTAGTACTGTTAAATTAATGTAATCAACTATTAAAAGACTGCAAAGGGAGATTTGCAAAAAAATCGTAACTATTCTACAGTGGTTAAATGATGATATACTTATTGAAATTTAAGTCGATTTTTTGCAGATTTACTTCTATAAAATCGTTTAACTCTTAAAAGACTGCAATGGAGGGATTTGTATAAAAACCGTAACTATTCGATACTGATTAAATGATTATATATACTTGTTGAAATTGAAGTCGATTTTTTGGAGATTTTCTGCTGTAAAATTGTTTAACTTTTAAAAGACTGCAATGGCATATATTTGTATAAAAATCGTAACTAATCTACACTGGTGAAATCACGGGTTAACAGCTAGTATAATACGTTGTAATCTTCAGAATATGTTTTATTGAGTTACTGAGCGAGTGTATATCATGTTCCTCGAATTATGAGATAAGAGTTACCTATGAGATTACTTGCTACCCTACATTTCGCAGAATCTCGACTGACCTCTAATTCTAGAACAAAAACACACTGACAATGAGATTGTATGAGCAATGTAACCAGTAAATTCGTTCTGACTCATGCGATAGGCTCATTGAAAATATTACTTCAGAGCTTACCAGGAAAATAATTCAAATTTAGTTTAATTATTGTTTAATGATGCTATTTACAGATTAATTTATTTCCAAGTAATAAATATCTCTGTTATGTACGCTCGCGGATTGCCTTCGCAACAGTGAGATCAGAGAGAAAGTGTGATCAGTTCAGATCAGATTATTTTTAGCTGATTAAACTTAAGTAATAGTAGATGCTTACGTTTATGCCAAAAAAACAACCTTTTGCAGTCCGGTAAAAATTTAGCATCAACATTCTATAGTGTAGTTAACGGTAATGTCTCAAACAGTCGAAATTGTCGTGTGTTTGCGCTAGCCGAAGAGACTAGGACAAAAAATATAAAACATGATCATTAATCAGCGCGTCCCAGTTCGGATCTGGTTTTTGCAAATATTAAGTTGATAGTGTAGCTCTGAGATCGTTAAACGTCTAAAAAAATGAAGCAGTATTGTTAGCCGGAGACCTGTTACCTGATTTATGTGTCAATAAGAAAAAGTGCAATTTTATAGAAATATTCAAATGTTATATATTTAAAAGTGAAATGAAGCGTAAATTCTTGACACCAATGAAATTCCAGCAATAATGATTAATTTATTCAGCGCTAAAAACTATTTCCATTTAATTAGCCCGGATACAAGTAACTAACAGAATTTATTTAACCCTAATGTTAATATCTACAATTTTAAGTGATCTAATAATCCATAGTCTTAATTATAAGCTCTCACAAAATTAGGCACAGTAACACTGTTTTAATTATCCGCTTCGGCTATATTCGTCAAGCTTCGGAAATCCGAATGTATTTTAAAGATATCTATATAGAGTTATTATGTGTTGATTCACCAATCATTTTGCTTAAATTTAGATTAGGTCAGCTAATTTAAAAGTAAAAGTATAAAGTGCAAAAAGAGTAAAAAGTGTAAAGCCTAAGCGCATAATTTAAATATTAGTACCGTACATGACTACGATAAAAGTATCTTTTTGAAAGGGTGGGATTTTTTATATTTATTTTGCTTCCCAGAACGTTTAAGATGGATTTCCGGACACGGAAGTAGGACACATCACTACAGATATGTCATTCAGGCTGTATAAAAACTAAAAACATAATAAAATAAAAAAGGACAGCTCACTATTAAAAAAATCTCAGATTGATTAAGACAATTGTAAATTTATATCAAAAACCTGCTTTTAAATGAAAAGTATGGATGAGTTCTTAATTTAACAAAAAACTACAAAAACTTTATGACCGAGGAAGTTTAGGACCGTTTTTTGGAATTATAAAAGAATAAAACCTCTTCATCGTTAATAAGTCTAGTTTTTATTTGGATTTAAATGTGGGGACCCAGAGGTTGTTTCCCACATGTTTGCACGATTTTTAGCATTCCTGGTGGTAAATCTATTGGAACACATGTTTTCTCACACAACATCGAGCCAATATTTCCTAGCTCAACGTTTTACTAGTACCAATTAAACATTTATATGTTTGAGCAGTTGAACACGTAATCTGCCGGTTTTCGCAGAACGTGACCGTACGAAAGACGAATATAAATGCGACCTGTACTATCCTTTAATACATATGTGTGCTCCCTGACATTAAATCTGTTGCTCCTTAAATACGCCACGGCAGTTCAAGGCGAAGACGTGTCTCTGGCGCCTGATTACGAACATTGAGTGCCTTATCGTACGTCATGCCTTTTATTGTAACTGGAACTTTTACACTTAAAAGGCCCGAGTTCACCAACAGATGGTTAAATTTTAATCTGACGGTTATATCCAAAACGACGTTTTATAATCAATTTACTGTTTACCATAGAAAAAACATTGGTTATGTTTTAATCGACTGTTTGACTAAAAGTGTGTTGTGTCACAACCAATGGCAAGACTGCGCTTGCGCAGAAATAAACCTATTTTTCTACCATCGCAAATATCTTACCGTCTTAATAAACAGAGATGTTAGTGTTTACGCTAGCAATATATTAG
This sequence comes from Calephelis virginiensis, assembly GCA_002245475.1. Lineage (NCBI taxonomy): Eukaryota > Metazoa > Arthropoda > Insecta > Lepidoptera > Riodinidae > Calephelis > Calephelis virginiensis. The sequence goes on along the minus strand of NJDC01001780.1, from coordinate 137,642 downwards.
CTGATATATACGAGACATGTTTTGTATAGCACTCCAAGTCTACTAATAAGAAAAAAATGTCTCTCTAGTAAAGTACTATAAATAATTTGTATGTCAAAAAAAATATGTATAATATAAATTAATATATTTCTTTGTCATTTATATGTATTTAGTATATCACATATGGAGGAAAAACATATCATGTATAATTGTTAAATAATTTTAAACCGACTTCGATTAAATGAAATACGTACACAAAAAATGAGTCTTCCTTTCATCCGGGATTTCCCAGAAATCACAATTTCAAGTCAAGACTTGGCAGCAATGGTGGTCCTGGGACCACCTGGGACGTCAAACTAAAAATAACATTTTTAAAATTGGTTCAGAAATGACGGAAAAATCGATTAACATAATATATGAAAAGAAAATATCCAAGTCGAACATAGAATCCTCCTTTTTTGAAATCGGTTAAGAGGGCTTTATATTTCACTGTAAGAAGTTGTTGAAAAAGTCATAATCATATCTTGTTTTTGGGCAAAAGGTATTTGATCTTTAATAACATGCTCGTCGTTTTCAGTTCTGAACGGTAAATTTACCGGTATACTTTCACATCATGTGATAAATATCATCCTAATGCCTTAAACAAGTCAACTGCATGATGAGGTTGTTTTTACCACAATAAAATCAGTATTACGAAAATCCATAAATTGTAGATGTGTTAATTTATGCGCATTTCTGACATTAAAACACAGTAACATACACAGGCACAGATAAAGTAAAAGTGGATAAAAGTACACAAGTAGGTAAGTAAGGTAAACTTATAATTTTACTACTTTTGAACGACAAATAAATAGTTGTTGATAAAGGTAATGTATAAATAGTACTGTATAGTATACCTAATTGTATTGTACGTGTGTTTGTCCCTTAACTCCTCCAAAATGGCTTAATCGATGTGGTTGCGATGCCCTTTGTGTGTTTGAAAACGTGCCTGAATGGTTTAAATAAATAAAAAACCCCTCGAAAAATATAAAACTACTAATATAATACAGATCTAATATAAACCTAAAAGTGAGCATGATTATACGCTTGTATCATACATAGAAATACTTAAACACATACTGGGATGGATTTGATAAACATCC
>NJDC01001780.1:121367-136321 GCA_002245475.1 Calephelis virginiensis | reverse complement strand
CAGACGGTTGTAAACACGACTTCCAACAAAAGTAACCTTAGAGGAGATTTTGTACGCTTTCCAACAAAAGAAAACTTTGTTCCCTTGTTGCAGATTATTATTAAATGTGGTTTAAATCTACAGCCCAGATTGAAGCAAACTCGTGCTTACAACCAATGTTTACTTGCGTCTAGAAAACCTAATATAGATTCAACATGTTCGTCTGTTCCTCCATCACAGCTACTTTATTCCGAAACAATTAGGAATGCATAGTTATAACTTGGATGATGGATGGTACCATGATACGCTGTGGTTATACTAGAACAAAACAAAATAATTAAGTAAGGCGCTTCCTATACATAGGAAACTTTTTTTAATATAAAACCTTTAAAATCTACAGACTGGTCTTTAAAAATGACAGATTTTTTTAAAATCAATAGCTTAAAAATAAACAGTGATTAATTAGTAAAACGTGTGTTCTTTTATAATGTACAACACCAATCAAATAAGCCAAATACTATATTTATGTTAAATTAATTGTCACTGGCTCGTAACTAGTTACGAGTATTTTTATTTTAGCACTTGCCCTGTGCTTGGGATAAATTTCTATAAATTTTAAAACGAGTTAGAAAGGAATTAAAAATTTCGCCACGGGACTTGAATCCTCAGTAGCTCAATTGGTTAGAGCATTCGTCGGCTTGAGACGAAAGGTTACAGGTTCAAATCCTGTCTGGGGCGAAATTTTTTCTTTTTTTTCTTTCTTTAAAATTTATAGTTACGAGTACTTATGAAATAGTATCCACAGCCAAAAAACTTGGACGCTTAATAATGTTGAACGTCAAGAATAAATAAGGTGGCCAAAAACTTCGTTTTAAGGATAAATAAATAGAAAGTATTTTTTATGCTATGTAATTTATTTTGTTTTAACAAAATTTAAAAGATACTATATTCGTCCTAAAAAAGGTGGGTGCCCTAGTTTCAACCTCCTCTACATTCGAAAATAGGAGATTGTAAAACCTAAAAAAATAAAATGTATTGCTAGACGTAGTTAAAAACTTAAAATTACAATTTAGTTACTTAAACAAGTGCTATGAAAACAAACATATTTTTTTCTGTTAAATATACTGGTATCTTGTGACATTTAGTCAAACATTACTTGCAATATATACCAAATCTACGTTTATTGCTACGGATCCCTTTAAGCGAACCGGACTCGCACTTAGCTACTTTATTAACAGCTGCACTGGCTGCCAGCTAACGATATTAATATATCGTTTATATGATTTATCGCTTGTGAAGAACATACGTCCTAACATACTAACATAGTTTTAGCTTCTAACAAACGAGAAGATAAAATATTCACTTGGAGTAATATAGTAATTCAGGTTAGTGGACTATTCCAGTATACCTACATGTATACATATCTTTACGCCAAGTCCTTGCAGGGTAGGTTTTTTTTATGATATTGGAAGGCAAACAAGCAGACGGAATACCTGATGGTAAGAAATTCACGCCGTCTAGAGACACCAAGGGTGGTAATGGTGCGTTGCCAACCTGAGGCCGAGATGTTACACCTCGAGCAAAAGTAAGTTAACCGGCTACCTTACCTTCCAAACCGGAATACGTCATGACATTATGAATAGATAAGGTGGTGGTACCAATCCGGGTGAGTCGCTGCGAAACTCTACCACCTAGTCAGATGACATGGTATTAGTGACGGTAAGCCTATGCTCGCCTTTTACGAGCTGCCTGGCAGGAAGGCAGATGGTCTATTCAGCAAAGGAGCCCGGACCCGGAGAATCTAAATGCAATGAATCGAATGCAAAATACACGATTTCTGGGACAATTGCTTACCAATTCGGGGATAGGGGCGTGAAGATAACTATGAATGAACTAAGTACTATTTAAACAGTATCAAAGTGAAAGTAAATTTGATTTCACTTTCATGACCTTAAAAAAATGATTTTCATTTAATAAGTTTAGCCGTGTTTTGTTTAATAATTCATCGCCATTAAAAAACAATTCAGGTCCCCATTCCTTACATGGTGGATCGGATATCATAACTTATGGAACCGTTAAGTGTGCGATATCTTTTTTTTTATTTAAGCCATTCTTCGTTAGTTGTTGCATGTAGACCTCCACAAAATCTAGTGCTTATTGCGCCAAGTCTTCAAATCCGTAAATACATTACATCGTTTAGTTCGTGGTCACCATTTAAGAACTTTCCTGACCCACCGCCGATTAGTTTCTTTAGCTATCAAATCAATCGGAATTTTTAACCGACTGTAAAAGGGGAGGCTTCCAGGTTTTACAGTTCTTAAATTTTTTTGTACGTTTATAATGCGAGTACTCGCCCAAGACCAAACAGATTTTATTTGTAATTTTTTCATGTACCTCGACGACAACATCAATGTAGATAGAGAATAAAAAGTTTCTTCAAATTGGTCGATTCAATCATTTTTCTTAAAAAAGTATCTTCACGCCCATATCCCCGAAGGAGGTAGGCAGAGGTACAACCAAGGCACCCACCACTAGCCGAAGACACTAAGTCCCACAATGTGATAGGTGGCAAGCCTATCGCCAACTGGGCACAATCCCGACCAACATTTTTTTTAATTAGAAAATTGGAAAAATCCAATTTACTTTTTGTTGGCCGACCCGGGATTCGAACCCGTTACCTCATGCAGTCAAGTCCAACACCCGGACCGCTAGACCACAGAGGCAATTTTTCTTAATCTATAAATGTGTGAAAATGTGGCACCTCCCCTTATTTTCTTATGTTTTTTATCAATTTGTCCCTTAGCACAGATTAAGACATTTTGGCCATACTGCCTTTTTCCCTGTTTCTTGTTATTATTTTCGTCTTTACTTAATTTTAAAAATAGTCATAACGTGTAATCATAGTATTTTTATTCTAGTCTTAAGTGGAGTGAGATTAGACGAAAAAATTTTCCTTCATGGTAAGATACTTCATTTGTGCTCTTATTGTTCATGTGTATATCATTGGCAATATTTGTATTCAAAACATTTAATGTTTGCTTGGTAACGGACGAATTAAGTTTTGTCATAGCTTCAAATGAATGCTTAATGTCTTATCAAGGACAAAGACACGTGCGAGCATTGACATTATATTTAGACTGACATTGACACTGTTTAAAGTTATGATCAGTTCAAGTAAAGACTTGAATCAAAAATGAAGGTAAAACATTACATTACAATAATTTAGGTCACATGTGTAATAAAATTATCTGACACTTGGCACTCTCTGCTTGTATCCTTACTTAATCTTGAAAATTATTTAGGTATTTAGGGTATTTAGGTAGGTTTGTGAAATGTCGAAGTAATATTTAGAAAGTGAAACCTAGGGGTATTTTTTAATTTTAACCGAATATCACAATTCACCTATCACATTGTGGAACTATCTTCGGCTAGTCGCGGGTGCCCTGGTTGTGCCTCTGCCTACCTCTTCGGGGATATGGGCGTGAAGATACTTTACTTTTATCACAATCTAAATAAAATCATCATAATATGAACCTAGATTTCGAATTGGCCTTATTAAGCCTAAAGCGTTTGCGACGATGCTATTGCTACTTGTCATTGCCTATTGTCAATGTAACGTCAGTATCGCAAAAACCCTGCAATAGGTATCTTAAACATCAACTAGGTAGGTATTATAAGCTCTATCAAAATAAAACTTCACTTTTTTAACCGACTCGAAAAAGGAAGAACCTGTCAATTCGACTGTTTTTTTTTTGTTTATTTGTCACGCGATTACATGGTCAATTACGAACGTACCTATGTCGAAATACTTTGATACCTATTCTTCTTTGAAAATATAGGTCACGAACTCTAAGTGGTCTCATTAATGATGGGGTCGTCAGTATAGGTAAAAAACGTTTGCATTATTAAGAGTACCTAACTCAAAAACCACTAGTCAGATCAAGTTAAAATTAATATGGGACGAACTCGGAATCATAATCTATCTTTCTAAAAAAACATAAAAATTAGTTGGTTAGTGACAGAGTAATTGCGTGACAAACATACAAAAAAACACAGTCAAATTGAAAACCTCCTACTTTTTTTGGAATCGATTAATTAGTGCTATTCTAGTTTTTATTAATTTTCATTGATGTTTGTTTAAGTGAGTAAGAAGATACCTAGGTAGGTACTAGGTACCTAGTTAAACTTCTGACTGACTGAGCTTCGGGCTTAGTTTTGGACAAGCCTACATGTGTTTTTAAATAATTTCTACCTGAATGATAAATTTTAAAAATAAAACTGTATATATATAGGTACCTATATAACTACTGCACTGCATACCTACCTAGGTACTTACTACCTACTAGCCCAAACATTTATTGTACTTTTGACGGCTGATAAATTCATATTAATAGGTACCTAGGTACCTAGGTAGTAGGTCCGTAAATTATTGTACTTCAAGTATTTGTCTAAACTTAATAAAATAAAATTCGCGTTTTAATAAATTTAATAGAATTCCAAAAAAAGTGAGGGAATTATTTTTTAAAATAAGGTTTTCTTATCTTAATATTTTTTTTATCTAAACCTAAACGTTGCAGTTATTTGAGAAAAGGCAAGCAGGTACAATTTAATTAAAACAAGCAACAAAAATTTTAAATTTAAGTATTTTAATTGCATACCTATCTACCTACCTGCCTAGGTGCCTAACATTTAAATTTAACTGTAGATTTAACCTTTACTGCCTTTACCGTATTCAACTTACATTCGGGGGGGGGGGTTAATTTTTTTAAGGGTAAATTTAAAAAAAATATACAAGCACATCCTAGAAATTTGGAGCCATTTATAAAACAACCATTTCCTATGAAAAGCAACATTTAAATTAAATGTTTTGACTATGTATCTTCCAACTAATATTGTTATAAATGTACCTAAGTATATTTATACATTGTGACCGACAATCACTATGTTGGTAGGTAGGTACCTATATCATTTACGCATATATAACATGAGTTTACATAGTTTAATATTTCAATAAACATTGGAATAGATTATAAATGCCCACTATCTAAAACCACAAAAAGACTATTTTATAAGATTTTAAATTTTTGATTTAAGGTGACCTACATAGGGTAGACAATAATTTTAACTCGATACCTAACTAGGTACCTTGATAAAAAAGACCTTTTTATCTGTCTACCTCCTTAAAACAAATCAAAGTTGCAAGAAATCGCGAGATTAGCAACAATATAGTCTAAAAAAAAAAGATCTACATATACACAAATCTATCAAATTTTTGCATATTCAAAAAACGGAAACGTAAGACAATACATACACCTAACTAGATTTGATGTTTCCACCTGTATTATAAATCTAAAACAAAAACAGAACACTGACCTTTGAAGTGTAAAATATCCTTTAATCACTATTTAATCACATCAAAACACTCACTAAGAACTTCTAATCACGAATAAATTAGTCGAATTTAAAAGTTTAACGGGTAAGTTCGAAAACGGATCTAAGTTCTCGATAAAATCGAAAGGTTATAACAATCGAATAATAATCGCTTCGAGCAACCGCCCCTCAGCGGAGCGTGAACACGAATGAGCAAAAGCTTTACGTTGTACTTGTTGGGAATCTTCGTAACGATATCGAGAAGCTGTGGTAGAAGTAATCGTCCAATTAACACTTTAGAACGAAACTTGAACTTATAATTGTTTTATTTTTATAGCCATTAATTGGTTTTATTATTCTTTATCTTGTTTATGTTATTAATTTTATTGATTAAATTCGTAATATATGTACGTATTTATACGGTATATTTAACTTGATTACAGCAATATTTTAATCGCCTCATTGGTCGAGTGGCTATCGTACACGCCTAATTATATCAACTTACCGCGAGGCTAGGGTTCGATTCCCGACGGGGGCAGGCATTTGTGTGATAAACATTTAGATTACTGTGTTTTCTGATCTGGGTGTTTATTAAAGTAATTCTAGTATCTATTTAAGAATTTCTATGTTGGTATTGGTATCGTTGACTAACACCCATAACACAAGCATATAATTTGCTTACTTTAGGGTTAGATTCAATTTGTGAAAATTATTATCCATTTATTTATTTATTTTGTCCGTAATAGTTATACGACATACGAAATAATTATTCTTCTGTTGTTCTTTAAATTCCTTATCTCTTCTACCATTAAATCAGCGCACGCGACTGTCATGTTCCGATTTAAAAGTAACATGTTCCAGACTGGATTGGAGGGTAGCCGGCATACTTACGCAATTGGCCCAACATCTTGGCCAAAGGACGGTGAGGGTGACGCACATTTATAGTGTCTCTAGGCCACGCTCCCATGAGTAAAGTCGTTTGTTTGTTTGCTGCCTTATCACATAAAAAAATAACATTTTAAAATGTACAGTAAAACCAAGTTGTGGTTTTTGGTATTCTGTTTGAGTAATGTACTTACATTTGTATTTTTTTAATTAAGTGATATGTATAATTGAATTAAACATAGTCAATCAGTGTTTTTTCGCGTCTTTGCGACGCGATTAGTTGGCCAATAGTTCCAGGGTAGTTACTTAAAAGTCTGATCATCCGACACATGGTTTTCGAGTTATATCGAATAATGTATGTGTTTATAAGTAACTTTAAACCCATATCCCCGAAGAGTAGGCGGAGGCACAACCAGGGCACCCACGATTAGCCTTAGACACCAAGTCATACAATGTGATAGGTGGCAAGCCTATCGCCAACCGGGAACATAACCAATCCCGGGCAACATTATTTTTATTAGAAAATTGAAAATACACATCTTTTATTTTTTTGTTGTTCGCCTCGGGAATCGAACATAGGACCTCAAAAAGTTGTGTCCGGACTGCTAGACCACATAGGCGGCTGTTTTTTTCCCTTAATTACAGCTACATATTTTCCTAAATAGGAATGTAGCACACCGATTAGTTATCTATAGGTGAAATGTACGTATTTTTAAATGATGTGCGATAAAATTGGAGTCAGTTACTTGGAGTTTTACTCAAAATATTTTCTCATTACAGCATCACATATCAAACCTTTGATAAAACATTGACACAGTATTGACACAGTATAACTATGACATATTTACACTGTGGTGTTGGATCAACAATCGCCTAGTTTGGCAATCGTACGAGTCAGTAGTTTGCATTTTTCCGAATACATGCGGTTTCTTATCAGAGCCTCTAGCATGAACAACTATCGTCCGATAACTCATTTGGCAAATGCCACCAACAAGATGTGGTCTACTGAAACTTGATCATTGGTAATGTCTAAAAATCTTTTAGATCTCCGAAAAAAATTACATTTTTATTGAACTAGGAAAAATGTTAAATAGATCAATTAATGGGTCATAAGTCATAACTAACAATTGTGTTAGTGCCATTCTACAACTTGATCGGACAAGGATCGCCTAACCTAAATGATCTTGTTGGTAATGAGGAGTGACCCTTATGGCCTGTGCTCTTCTCTTACAAGCTACCTGGCAGGAAGGCAGATGGTCTATTCTACAAAGAGAACCCTGACCAACATGGGGATTTGTCAAAGGTACCACAACATTATAAAGTGGCGAACCTATAACCAACGAGCTATTCAATCCCGGACTTGGTTTTCTATACTAATATTATAAAGAAAGCTTTGATTTTTTGTTCGTTTGAAATGAATAAGCTACGGAACTACTGGGCCGATTTCAAAAATTCTTTCACCTTTAGAATGCTACATTATCCTTGAGTGACATAAGCTTTGTTTCATCAAAATCGGTGCAGTAGAAGTCAACTGCTAGTTGTTTATATAGAAATTTGAAATGACCCACTTTCAAATGCCCTACACCAGAAATCGAAACCAGGACTTTATCTAGTCAGCGCCAACACCGGGTCACTAAACCACGATGGCGATTTTTTAATTTGCAATGCTACGAGTACTTAAACATGGTTCTTCTAAAAGTTGTGAAGTTATGGAAAAAGAATTCCTCACACAGATCATATACCGCCTCGTTGGTCGAGTGGCTAGCGTACACGCCTAACAACATCGACAAACCGCGAGGCTCGGGTTCGATTTTCTGGGAAAGCATGTGTGTAATGAACATTTAGATGTCTACATTTCCGGGTCTGGGTATTTATTTAATTTATTATGGTATCTATTTAACTATTTCTATGTATTAGAATCGTTGACTAACACCCATAACACAAGCATATAATTTTCATAATTTGGGGTTAGATTCAATTTGTGTAACTTGTACAGGGATATTTATTTCATAAACAGAAAAGAGGCTTGTTAGAGCTTCCCATAAAAATAACATGTGATAGTCCTAAAAATACTTACGAAATCTATGAAATGATGAGGCATTTTTAACACTACAATAGCAATAAGCAATGGCTTGGCAGTGGCTATGACAATGATTATGAATTTTGACATAACAGTAGATAAGACCTTGTATTGCTGTTTGGAACGAGCATACCGAGTTTGACTGTATCTTCACGCCCATATCCCCAAAGAGGTAGGCAGAGGTACAACCAAGGCACCCACGACTAGCCGAAGACACTAAGTCCCACAATGTGATAGGTGGCATGCCTATCGCCAACCGGGCACATTTCCAATCCCGACCAACATTTTTTTATTAGAAAATTGGAAAAATCCAATTTTCTTTGTGTTGGCCGACCCGGGATTCGAACCCGGGACCTAATGCAGTCAAGTCCAACACCCGGACCGCTAGACCACAGATGACTGTGATTTAATCAAAACATACATATTATATTGTGAAACTGTCTATAGAACTTTTTTTAAATAGATATCCCTGGACAAGTTAGACAAATTGAATCTAACCCCAAAGTACGCAAATTATATGTTTATGTTATGGGTGTTAGACAACGATACTAATGTACAGTCACGTGCAATGAAAGTATACACGGGCAGAATAATTGCTAGCTGGTAGAGTTTCGCAGCGACTCGCCCGGATTGGTACCACCGCCTTACCTATTCCTGTCGCCATAACGTCAGCGCTTGCTGTTGACGTGTTCCATTTCGGAAGATAATGTAGCCGGTAAACTTACTTTTGCTCGGGGCTTAACAATCCAGCCTCAGGTTGGCAACGCACCATTCCACCTTTAGTGCCTTTAGATGGCGTGAATTTCTTACCATCAGGAAATCCATTTGCATGTTTGCCTTCCAATATCATAAAAAGGTTATATTTATAGAACGCGTTAATTAAAAATAATTAAACTAATAATTAGCACAATTTGGATAATAATAGCCTTCTTTTCTCGATCACAGTGACTTGCTGAATAAGTTGTTGCAGGCAAAGCGAAAAACAACAATTATCTTCAAACAAAAATACAGCAACTAACCAACTCATCTCGTTTTTGCTACCTTAATTATGCAATTTAAAAATATTTTGTTTTAATTAAGAAAAACCATTAAAATTCTATGGCGTACATATGTTTGTTTCGCAGCCATAAATCATTAAACATAAAAACCTAATAACCCGTGTTTGATAACCCACTAATAGATCACGGATGCTTCGCAAAAAATACCCGTGCGTAGCATTTTTTGTTGGGTTTTGGCTAACCCATTAAATGTTCAAAGAAAAGACGTTTTGGGAAATAATTAACGCCTAAATTTCACAAAGCAGTTTTTTATTAAATTAACGTAGTATTCTGTAAAGGGTTAACATTTGATGTGTATCAGTTTTGAATGCTACTTTTTATACGATAAATAGTAGGTTCTTAAGTGGACGTTTTTATGTAGGTCAGAACTTTTTATTGAATTAATCAAATTCAATCATTCTTTTTTTGATTGGAAACTGGTCTTCTTGTTGGTGCCTTTAAGAAATTAGAAGTCTACTTAAGAAATTAGAAGTACTTTGAGTCATAATTAATAAATCTTATTCAGTTACTTATTTAAACGCTGCAATTTAAATCGTTATTAAGATTTTTGTATTATTGGCCAAATGGCGTTAGGTTGGTCACCTATCACATGGTTCAACTTAGTGCCTTCGGCTTACCGTGGCTGAGTTGTACATAGCCTACTTCTTCCGAGATATGAGCAAAATCATATCTCCCGGTTTTAACGAACTTCCAAATGCTTTAAAGCAAGAAGTGCTGAGAAAAGCTCTTATTACACTTTTTGGTCTTCGTCCCATCATTCCCATGAGTTGCTATAGATTACATTTAGGAAATAAATAATGCATCACAATCATAGCGTTCTGGATCTCAAAGTACTGTTCAAATTTTTTATACCAATAGCTAACAGCCCGATGAAGTTGTAAAAACCTCGCGGTTAGCAACATATTAGTAAATTCGAAAAAAAACAACGCTAACACTAACGACTTCACCCGAATTACTTTAACTAAACTCTAGCATGACAATACAATTTTAACTTAAGATTGGTCTGGTTTTGAAGGCGTTTATGTCACGGTATAACATTAGATATTTTTTCCCCGTGTTGGTCCGGGCTCCTTTGCAGAATAGACCATCTGCCTTCCTGCCAGGCAGCTCGTAAAAGGCGAGCATAGGCTTATCGTCACTAACACCGTGACATCTGACTAGGTGGTAGAGTTTTGCATCATCGCCTTACCTGTTTCTGCCTCCAAACGTCAGTGCTTACCGTTGACGTATTCCGGTTTGGAGGATAAGTTAGACGGTAAACGTACTTTTGCTCGAGGCCTAACATCCCGGCCTCAGGTTTGTAACGCACTGTTACCACTATAGGGATCTCTAGGCAGCGTGAATTTCTTACCATCAGGAAATCCGTCTGCTTGTTTGCCTTCTATATTATAAAAAAAGATATGTTTTTTTACTAATATGTTTGACGTGAGACTCTTTAAGAGTTACTTGAATCTACGAAAACAACGAGTGAAACTCACTTTCCACTTCTTTCCAGATGTACAAGCTTATACATCACCTAATTAACAATGAAGTTGTCTAAACAATAACTCGGATCACTCGTCGAAACAATTCTTAACAATCACTGTAACTATACGGCGAAAGTTTATTTAATATTAGGAGGAAAAACAAGCATATACCGCGCCTTTGACGGTTATGATAAGGTCATTGTGCCATATGATGAGTTGGGTTTTGCTAGTTTTGAGATTAGGAGTTGGGACATTGATTATCCTTGACTGTTTGCATGTTATTAGTTTGTCCGGGTCCTTTGAATCTTCTTGTGATGATTGAACAGATATATATAAAATCGGCAACCTAATATCTTTGGATTTCATAGCCAAATAGAGACAAAGGAAACACTTGTAGGTTTGATCAGTCTGTCTGTCCGTCCGTTTGTCACAGCCTTTTTATCCCCTAACTCTTGAGACTATACAATTGAAACTTGAAAGGGAAATTTATTTTCTACACTGCTTTATGAGTTTAAACAAAAATAAGAAAAACTAATTAGGGGTCACATGTAACTGAATCATCTTTTTTTATCTAACCTGTGAATGCGGAATGTTTAGAATTAAATATTTAAAAATAACAATAAGTCATAATAATAAGTCAAAGTTCATAAAATATTTTTCTCAACGTCAAACTTTTGAAAGATCAAGTCATAATAATAAGTCAAAGTTCATAAAATATTTTTTTCAACGTCAAACTTTTGAAAGATAGACATGTCCAAAATTATGACTCTCTAACTTTTCAAATAGGACATTAAAAAAACAAAAAAAATCTACATATCAAAGTTCACACACTATTTTTCCTAACTTTAGTAACATAGACACATCCAATGTGGCTCTCTCTAACTTTTCAAGTAAGACAGTAAAAAAAAATCTATAAATCTCAACAAAAAGCAACCAAAAATGGTTCGAATGTATTAAGTCAACAAATAACAGCTTTTTATGTACCTGCTTATACACATTTTTAAAGACAGCAACTAATATAACTTTGTAATTTATACGAAAACAATGAAAATTACAAATTTCTGTTAGCTCTTGAATTATTATAGTATTATATTAGAATACCCCGTTAAAGACAACTGTGTTGTCATTGTCTCTTATCAAAAGGAGAGTCGACTGCTCGAACGCTATTCAAAAACAAAACAAAATTTTCAACAAGCACCGAGGCTGGAAAGTTTACAATTAATCCACATTTTTCATCCTTTTTTAAGACTCATTTAATTTCTTAAGATTTTCCCTTTCTCTTTTTACATTTTTTTAATCGACCACAAATAAAAGAATAGGTCAGTTTGTCAATAGCGAGTAGAATTTTAGGGTACCTTTCGCGAGCTTTCGTTTTTCCGGGGTGGCCTCATATAAATTTGATGAAAATTCGACAAGAAGCTTTTGACTTCAATTAAAGTATTCATATTTTTACGATTTTAAACGACGTTGAGAAGAAATTGGTAGTAGTATCTTCACACCCATATCCTTGACTGCATAAGGTTACGGGTTCGATTACCGGGTCGGGCAACATAAATAAAATTGGGTTTTTCCAATTTTATAATAAAAAAAACGTTGCTCGGAATTGAATTTGTGTTCGGTTGGCGATAGGCTTGCCACTTATCACATTGTGGGACTTAGTGTCTTCGGCTAGTCGGGGTGCCCTGGTTGTGCCTCTGCCTACCTCTTCGGATTTGGGCGTGAAGATACTTTTGTGTCTTAAATGACAAAATTGTGAAATGTAGATCCCTTTTTTAGTTTTACTGCACTTAATTTTTATCCTAGTCGGGGAAAGGCAAAGGATCTGTGTCCATACAGCCACGTCTTCCGTCTTAATAAACCTCTTTATTGTTATATATTTTCAATTTATGTCTTACGTATTAATTCTTTATTTCAGTCATTAGTCACTATTAATACAGTCTTGTCTGGGTCTTGAGTAAAGCGGTGGTTTCTTACACAAGTTCGTTTATGAGATTTGGCGGCAGCGAGGAAATTCACGATACACTAATTTCTTCATGATTATTTCATTAGTGCACTTTCACTGAACAAAATCAAAATACCTCCCACCTAAATTAACCAATTTTACTCATATTTTACACAAAATTCAATAATTGTGAAAAAATTACGACCATCTTCATTCACGATGGCGCTAAAATTCCTCAACTGCACTTATGTAAGCAATTACAACATATTCAATATGTTAGTCAGAAAAAATAATGCTTCTATGGGCAATTGTCAATAACCACTTCCGCCATAGCTACCACACTTACAATTCCATATTTAACAACATGTCAACTTATCGTAGGCAAACTTTACGACTTATTCTTTCACTTGTTTATTTATGAGGTATAGCTCGAACAAATTACCATGGGAACAATTTTAAATCGACTGTTTCAACATGAGTAACAAGTGTATAGCCGGCTTTTTACGTCCCATAAATCTTTTATTGAGGTATTCGAAAGGTATTGGCTACCATTTTTAATAGCTGGTGCGCATTTCTAAATGAAAATTATTTCTGGTTTTTCGTTCTAGTGGGTTTTTTATCCAACAATGTATGGATACAGATGCTTAATTTCGGTAACAATGAGTCGACTAACATACTTCAAAAATGTAATATAAATAAATGTAAATAATATTTTAAACGTAATAAAACTAAAAAACTGAAATCAATTTCAATATTATGTCATTTAAATAAACAACTAGCCGACCCAGCGAATATCGTATCGCTTGACATTAACAGTTACTTACAGTTTACAGTTACTTATAGATTAAAGCATGGTTTTTCCAATTTTCTGCACTTTTCGCGGTTTTTCTTATAAGAAACTTCGGCTGACAATATTAAACGCGACAAAAAACAATTAACAAAATCAGTACAGTGGACAGGTGGTACTAGTACTTTATTATGGTCGAATTTCTACCAATGGGCGACCACTAATATAGATTAAATGTGTATTATTAAGTTTCTTATTACTAAGTTCATATTCATTCAAAATTAGCTGATCTTCACATAGTTTTATAGGACTAAAAATTATCAACATTACCAAGATCTATTATCGAAAGAGAGTTTTTTCTCATATAAAGATGAAATTTGCAAGCGTATGAACGAAAAATAACGATTCTTCCTAACCTTTTCTAATACTATTATAACACTCTAAGGCCCAATTGCACGGATCTGAGTTAAATATTTAACTCAAAGTTAGCCTCTAACATAGGACTAATTAAGTACATATTTGACAGTTTAACCCGTTATTAAACTTAACCCAGGAACGTGCAATTGGCCCTAAACAGATTAATATTATGAGCATTTTTTTATTCAACATTAAGAAAACTTTATTGGATGTATTGGCTCCTGTTAAAAAAAAGCACGATTGCATAGTACCCTTCTTATTATTATGTTTAATGTTTTTTTTATATATGATATTGGAAGGCAAACAAGCAGATTTCCTGATGGTAAGAAATTCACGGCACCTAGAGGACGTTATGGCGGCAGGAATAGGTAAGGTGGTGGTAAGAATCCGGGTGAGTTGCTGCGCAATTTTACCACCTCAAACATACGAATTGTTTATGTCACAAGTATCTTCACGCCCATATCGCTGAAGATATGGCATAGACACAACCAGGATACACACGACTAGCTGAAGACACTAAGTCTCACAATGTTATAGGTATCCTATCGTCAACCGGGCATATATCCAATCCCGGACAAAGCTACACTCATTGAAAAATTGAAAATAGACGTTTTCTACTTTATTTTTTGCCCGACCCGGAGATCGAACCCGGGACCTCAAGAACAGAGGCATAATCGTATAAGAAACTACAGAACATATTTTCACGCCCTTATTCCCGAAGATATTAACCAGGGCAACCACGATTAGCCAAAGGTACTTCTTTGTTCCATAATGTGATTAGGACCCTGTAGAAAGGCAAGGTATAGTTGCAGGGCCAGTTAATTTTATCAGTTTAGCTTCAAAGTATAGGGCAAAATGCAAGGATGTGAAGTTTGTGAAGAATGAAGGATATAAAATGAAAGGAAAATGCAAGTGATGTCCTAAGGAATGTTGTAGAAAGCTCAAGGCAGTTCCAGGTCTGAAAGAGGAT
>NJDC01001780.1:105209-120088 GCA_002245475.1 Calephelis virginiensis | reverse complement strand
TGATGATAAGAAATTCACGCCACCTAGAGACACCAAATGTGGTAATAGTGCGTTGCCAACCTGAGGCCGGGCTATTAGACCTCGACCAAAAGTAAGTTTACCGGCTACCTTACCCTCCAAACCGGAACACGTCATGACGTTATGGCGGCAGGAATAGGTAAGGTGGTGGTAACAATCCGGGTGAGTTGCTGCGCAATTTTACCACCTCAAACATACGAATTGTTTATGTCATAAGTATCTTCACGCCCATATCGCTGAAGATATGGCATAGACACAACCAGGATACACACGACTAGCTGAAGACACTAAGTCTCACAATGTGATAGGTATCCTATCGTCAACCGGACATATATCCAATCCCGGACAAAGCCACACTCATTGAAAAATTGGAAATAGACGTTTTCTACTTTATTTTTTGCCCGACCCGGGGATCGAACCCGGGACCTCAAGAACAGAGGCATAATCGTATAAGAAACTACAGAACATATCTTTACGCCCTTATTCCCGAAGATATTAACCAGGGCAACCACGATTAGCCGAAGGTACTTCTTTGTTCCATAATGTGATTAGGACCCTGTAGAAAGGCAAGGTATAGACTGCACCAGTTACAGGGCCAGTTAATTTTATCATTTTAGCTTCAAAGTATAGGGCAGAAGAAGAAGAAGGTGAAGTTTGTGAAGAATGAAGGATACAAAATGAAAGGAAAATGCAAGTGATGTCCTAAGGAATGTTGTAGAAGGCTCAAGGCAGTTCCAGGTCTGAAAGAGGATATGTGGATCAAGTGTTTTTTCTCTATCTGCTTACTCCATGAGGAAATCAGCGTTAAGATATTTGAGTGTCTTTGTATCTATGTTAGTGGTAGCAAAACTATCACTAACTATACACTAGCCAATCCTGGACATCTTGGTAATTCCTTCAAAATTGACAAATTACGTTTGAGTTGCCCGACATTATTATTGAATTCGAGATCTAATGTAATGAAGGCTAAATGTACCACGAGACCACTAAGATTATGTAATAGATTATTGCATAGTTTAATAATTATTATTAAAAGTCTCCTTTTAAATATGTGTTACTGTGCTAGGAGACCACAAAGTTTACTAATACTCGTTAATGCCCAGTTAACCTGCAAAAAATCTACTTCTATTTTAATAAGTAGGTCACGTATTTTCCTTGATCACTAGGATTGCATTATCAGATCCAGATTCAGTGGCAATGACAAGCTCGAAACGCTCTGTCTAATAAAAAAAAGACGGGTTGCACTCTGGGAGTGCCGGCAGAAGTGAAAACTTGAATATTAACGTTGTGCATTTTTGATATTTTGGAATGGTTATGAATAATTTTGCATGAATTGTTTTAATTATCAGTATGAAAGTACTATCATGTCTGTGGTAGGATACAATATTCATTTATTGCGCTATCGTACACAAACATGACAACACGAACATTCGCGTAAGCGCGCTTCTTTGTCTTATTCGCGCAAGCGGCCTGCGCCGCTCTTACGAATTTTCGATCAGAGGTTTTCACTTCAAAAATAATTTTTAAAATCGATTTAGAAATGACAAAGAAATCGATAATCATACAAAAAATGTAGTAGTCGAACGTATAACGGTCGGTTAATAAAATAATAAAATTAAAAAGTATTTTTAACGTTAATACAAAGAAATAGGAGTAAATTACCGTTCAAGCATAAATTCTGCTAAAATTCGACCTTTTGTTGATTCGTTTCGTTTAACACTTAAAATATTTAAATAGGGTCGGCACTTCACCGTGTCCCTAGCGGCGGATGTGATGGCATTGTGCGGAGTTTCCTACCGCAGAAATATCGAATTTCAAAACCCTATTGCCAAGGCTTCTTTGTAATAATGTTTGTAATTATTATGGTTAATTTAAGTTAATTATATACATCTTCACGACAAGGGCCTTATGGGGTAGGCAGAGTATCAAGTGCTATGTATTACGATCCTTGCAAACCTACTAAACTTCCTCCGCTTTCATAACCCTTTTCATATAAAGACACCGGTTTCGAAAACTTTTAAAATTAATTTCTTTAATATCAGAACATAGAAAACCTTTTTTGGAAATTGGAACACAAAATGCCGGCAAATTTTACCTAAAAAAAACACCTTCTTTGTAGCAAAACTGATAATGATGGGATACTAACCTGGAGTTAGGTTGCTTAATACATTAACACGATAGTGGTGAGCACTGAGTGGCACGAGTAAGTGAGGTGATGGCGGCTTGGACTAATAAAGATTTAACCACTTAGTTTATATCACGAGACAAACGAACCGCCTTCTCATCTTTTAAAAGGTGCTTGGTCAAAAAAAAATATTATTTTGCTGAAAATTGCTGAAAATTGACAAGGATATAACTTAAACCGGGAGACGAGCATAAGATACCTTGTTTTTCGTTCGACTTAGAGGAAACTAGGAAAAACATTTAATTTTTCCCATGCAAACTGAACGGGAGGAATGAATTTCGTCGTAACACATACATTTATTTAGATACATTTTATGATACAAAAAACATTCTTATTTTTCCCATGAAAACCCGTTGTTCATAAATTTTATAAACTAGCTGTCCCGACGAACATTCCACACGTTCAGTTTGTATTTTTCCCATTTTCCCGTTTTTCTCTTCGTAAAAAAACTTCTTCTGACAACAATTAACACAACAAAGAAAGAATTATTTTTACTTTTCCTTTTTTTTAACAACGAATTATCCAAATCGATTCAGTCGCGCGGAAGTTATGCGCTTACCAACACATTTAGCAATTCATTTTTATATTATAGATAAAAAAAAAACAACAAGCTATATCGTTATTTATAAATTACCCGAACGATAATAAATTATTCAGATATTATTGAGATTAGAATGTAATTCTTTGAAAGGTTCGCCTCATACATTCAGACCACCATCACAGAGCGGCACCTCTTGTCATTAACAATTAACAGCAACATCACTTGACACCACTGACTCATTGGAGGACAAGCGCATAATTTAGAAACCCCAAGGAGAAACATTATTGTAAAGAGATTGGTCTTCCACCGCATTGTATTTTATTAAAGAAGGTTTATTTTCATCGGATTTTTTAACTATAAATAAAAATAAATTTATACTGCAAGGATTTTACTATGGATACATTAATTATTGCCTGTGTGGTCTAATGGTCCAGGTATTGGATTTGACTTGTTGAGGTCCCAAACAAAAAAATAAAATGTGTTCCAATTTTTTAGTAAAAAATGTTGCCCGGGATTTGATGTATGCCCAGTTTGGCGATAGGCTTGCCACTTAACCTATTTTGAGACTTAGTGTTTTCGGCTAGTCTTGGGTGCCCTGGTTGTGTCCTTGCCTACCCCTTCGGGGCGTAAAGATACTTACTTTTACATCAGTAGGTTGGTAAATCAACCGATATTTTAACGAATCCTATGTTTATGAACAATGTTACTGTTTTTCTTATTAATAATGAAGAATAAAGATTCACAGAAAGCTGTGGGTTTGATAATAATTAAGCGCAGTAAAACTGTAAAAACCGACTCATTAAGTACTACTGTTACATTATTTCAAACTATTTCATTGGGTATCACGGCCACGTCGCTATTTGTTAATTCTTTTTTCGAAGGATATCAAATGTTTCAAAACTAAATTAAAAATTTAAAAACCTGAGTATATTTGCCTAAGCAAACATACTAAATTTAAGTGTATTGGCAGACACTCGGTTAATCTCCCCACTTACACCCCCCACAACTTCTAAACGGCTCAACCGATTTTCATCAAACTTGTCTAAGAACACTCGCACATAAGTTACCTTTAATACAAAAAACTAAATTGAAATGACTGCATCACACGTTAAACTTATAACAACCCCCTTTTTGTGTCGGGGGTTAAAAAGTGGTTGCATATAAGTTTTATCATCCTACTTGTAGTTTTTAAGTTATACTTAATAATACCCACATTTTTTGTTTATCTTGATTACTAGATACGTAAAAAAAATGTGCACTATTAAGAACAACTCAAAAATCACTATAATATAGCTAGATCGATAGATATAACTAACATTGAGAATAGAAAAGAGTTGGGAAGCCAAAACGCGGTTTTAACCTATGTTAAGTATTAACAGGTATTCAGTTGTTGGACTTGTCTGCATGAGGTCCCAGGTTCGAATCCGGGGTCGGGCAACAAAACTAAAATTGGGTTTTTACAATTTTATTATAAAAGAAAACGTTGCTCGGGATTGGATATGTGCCTGGTTGGCGATAGGCTTGCCACCTATCACATTGTGGGACTTAGTGTCTTCGGCTAGTCGTGGGTGCCCTGGTTTTGCCTCTGCCCACCTCTTCGGGGATATGGGCGTGAAGATGCTATTTTTCTAATAAAAACAACGTTGCCCAGGATTGGGTTTGTGCCCGGTTGGGTATACATTTGTCACTAATCACATTGTGGGTCTTATTGTATTCGGCTAGGGATGGGTGGCCTGATGGCATTTGCCTATTACTTCGGGGATACGAGCCTGAAGGTACGTAAGTATGTTTATGAAAGTGCTTATAATAAGGATCCTAAAAATGTAAATGACCATAATATTACTTGCTTTTTATGTAATTGGCCGATTGCTCCACCTCATATCGTGGCAAAAATAGGTAAGGCAGAGGTACCAATAAAGGTAATCTGCTCTTCCACCTAGTCATGATGAACTATATTAGTGGAGTAGTCTAATAACCAAAATTAGGGAGTTTTGGCACCATCGGGAAAAAGATGGTCTCATTTTTTTTGTAATTATTTAACTGCGTGTACTTAATTGACATTTTGTACAATTTTGATTAGTGAAAGTGCAAAAGTGAAGTATTCATTAAGAAGTTAATGTATCGTGTGTTTTTGCCACCACATCTCACTAAATAAGTTTGAGTAAGGAAGCCACCACTTTACCCATGTCCCTAACATAATTCTGTGGGACGACTTATGAGTAATTTTGAATAATTTAATACCTATTTCGCTAAATTGGACACCTAATTTGATGCAAACCTGTACTTGACTAATGGCAGATGCTTACGCCCATACCTTAAACTAAATTAAGTACTAGATATTCACACATGATGGGTTCATCACATCTCTGAATAAATTTATTCAAGTTAACCAATACTCGTAAAATTGCGAAGTTTAAAAAGAAATTTGATAGGATTTTTTCCTCAAGAGCTCGTAATATGGGCCAAGTTTGTACAAAGTTTGGTATAAATATCATAAACACTTTCTACCAAATTATACCGGATGCTTGGTATAGTTCACATTGGAATCGGGTTTGTGGGCTTCCAATCCTATATGGTACAGCTACGTGCTCAAACACGACCATAGGCGTCGATATCACACACACCATTTTATGCGATAACCCCCTTTAATAGAGGTGTTATCAGCGTACCCCATTTCCATACGGAGTGGAAGACCTTTCCCGATATACACCAATGATTTGTCGATAGCTATTTTTGAATTAACAAAATATTCCCGCATCGCTTTCATTTTTAGTCGGGTGTAATAATAAACAATAACCGGATATTTGTAAAGCACTTTGTATTGACGTATCGATGATTAACTTTATTGGTTTCGAGAAATACGACTCTCCTAATAATTAAATAGAAATATTTTAATTGTATGTTTTAAAAGCTATAAATAACATATTACTAACTAGCTGCTTCGGCGCACTTCGTTTATTATAATAAAATCCCTGGACAAGTTACACAAATTGAATCTTACCCCAAAGTAAGCAAATTATAATATTATGCTTGTGTACTGTCAACGATATAAATACATAGAAATACTAATATAGATATACCTAATGAATTTAATAAGCACCCAGACCCGGAAATACAGACATTTAAATGTTCATCACCCAAATGCCTGCCCCCGTCGGAAATCGAACTAGAGCCTCGCGGTTGGTCAGTGTAGTTAGGCGTATACGCTAGCCATTCGACCAACGACCGTCTCGTTACTTGAGGTGTTAGCGTAACATGTCTAACGCAAGACTCTGGTTCGATTTCCAACGAAGACAAGCGTTTGTTTATCAAAAATTTAGATGGCTGCATTTCTCATAGGATATAACTAACGTGATAGGTGGTAACCATATCGCCAACCGAGCACGTATCAAAGTTCTAATGAAAAATAAAGTGGTTAAATTAAAAAAAAACAGATTTTTTTTCCATGTATACTGTTAGTGTTAATTTCAAGTGGTACAATATTCGTCAGGTCGTATAAATGAATCCCCATTTCGCGTGGTTATCGCATCCCTCCTGCACCGATGGACCAATTTTGTTAATACTTTTTTATTGTGTTATTTATTGTTAGGAGAAGGTTTACATAAAGAAAAAACTGGGGAAATTGCAGGGAAAGTAGGATACATAACACTTTAATATTTCCCATACATAAACTGTTGGTAATTTCAAACGATACGAAATTCGAGTCGGTACATATTATAAAACAAAGTCGCTTCCTCTGGCCCTATGTCCCTTTGTATGGTTAAATCTTTAAAACTACACAACGGATTTTGATGCGGTTTTTTTAATAGACAAAGTGAAGACGAAAGTTTATATTTATATTTTATACCTGTACGAAGCTGGAGCTGGCCGCTAGTAATTTATAAATGCCAATGTTTATTAATATACAACAAAACACTAGACGGAAAAAGAACAAAGCTGACATATCAAAAGTAGATATTGTTTTTTTCGCATTACAGGAAATCAAAATAACAGGATTTCCTGTCTTTAAAATAAACAAAATGACGTTTAATTTAAAATGTAATGTCGTGCTTTTCCCATCATATCTTTAACATTTAATAAATTAATCTAAAAGTGAGATTATAACAAAAATTTGACATTCATGTTGAGATATCGCTGCCTGATTAGTTATAATCATTCCAAAATGACAGGGTTGAACCGTTTTGAAGCACCGGCTATGACGACAGCATGTGTATCAAACGAGCACGACAGTGGTAATCACTGACATTGTGATAATTTGATTACAATATTGGAAGGCAAATAAGCAGACGGATTTCCTGATGGTAAGAAATTCACGCTGGCTAGAGACACCAAAGGTGGTAGTGGTGCATTGCCAATCCGAGGCCGGGTTGTTAGGCCTCAAAATTATGTTTTTCGGCTACCTTACCGTCATGACGTTATGGCGGCAGGAATAGGTAAGGCGGTGGTACCAATAGGGCGAGTCGCTGCAAAACTCTACCACCAAGTCAGATGTCACGGTGTTAGTGACATTAAGCCTATGCACACCTTTAGCGAGCTGCCTGGCAGGAAGGCAAATGCTCTATTCTGCAAAGGTGACCAGAACAACACGGACAAGATAAAAGAAGTCTTCCTCGTGTTGGTCTAGGTCCGCTGAGTAGAATATATAACTTTCAATCAGGCAGCTCGTAAAAGACGAGCACAGGTTAAATAGGTCATTACTCATTAGTCATTACCAATAAGACCACTTTTTTTTTCTTTGGTATGCATGTATTTATGCACAAAAAAAAACACTTAATGTTTAAAAAAATGTAACTTTGGTGATAAGGGGTGGGGACCAGGAGATCCATGTTACGGGGTTTACTCAGTTTGGACTCCTGTCTCCCTTTACAATACTGTTTTATTTAAGTTACACTATGTTTAAAGCCGCTTTTTGTGGGAAAAAATAATAAAGATTATTATTATTATTATTATCATTTATTTTTAATGCCTCTTATTTTCTACATCTATACATTTAATATAAAAAAAATATTAAAAATATAAACATAAAATTATTATTATTATTGTCATTTATTTTCAATGCCTCTTATTTTCTACGTCTATACATTTAATATAAAAAAAATATTAAAAATATAAACATAAAAAACAGGTTACCAAAAACGGTGGTCTTACAACTAAACCGTCAGTGGTCAGGGCGACAGAGTGAGGAATCTCCGCACAATGCGTGCCGTCCCCAAAATTGCTGCCTTCTGAATTCGGCCCTTAACCCAGGGTTGTAGAGCGAGTCTCTTAAGATGTTGGTCGAGACTCTTCG
Organism: Calephelis virginiensis; assembly: GCA_002245475.1. Lineage (NCBI taxonomy): Eukaryota > Metazoa > Arthropoda > Insecta > Lepidoptera > Riodinidae > Calephelis > Calephelis virginiensis. The sequence continues at coordinate 112,054 of NJDC01001780.1, read as the reverse complement.
CTATTAGTCCGTTTACTGACACGACTATCGGGACAATTATTGTTGAGTCAACATCCCACATTTCAGTAACCTCGTGCGCTAAGTCTATGTATTTTGTCAATTTTTCCTTCTCTATTATTATTATTACCAATAAGACCACTGGTGTTAAAATAATGGGCAACGATATCCACATCCTTACCTATTCTTGCCACCATAATGACTCTGTTATGTTCCGATTCAGAGGGTAAGGTAGCCTGTAGACTTTTTTTTTATGATATTGGAAGGCAAACAAGCAGACGGATTTCCTGATGTTAAGAAATTCACGCCGCCTAGAGACACCAAAGGTGGTTATGGTGCGTTGCCAACCTGAGGCCGGGATGTTAGGCCTCGAGCAAAAGTAAGTTTACCGGCTACCTTACCCTCCGAACCGGAACACGTCATGACGTTATGGCGGCAGGAATAGGTAAGGCGGTGGTACCAATCCGGGCGAGTAGCTGCTAAACTCTACCACCTAGTACTGACACAATAAGCCTTACTTCCCGGACTCAAGACAGCAACGCACCTGTAACATCTATGGTGTCTCTATAGACATACATACATACATAGATAGGCGACGGTTGTCGCTTTATGTTCGGTGCGGGTTGAGCAATTCATAAATGTGTTTTTTTTTATTTATTTGAATAAAAAATCAAGAGATTGGTTATGTATCGCGTTGGCGATACGTTAGCCACCTATCACCTTTAGCTAATTGTGAGTGTCCTTGTTATACCTCTGCCTACCTACCATTAGCTATTTGGACGAGAAGACATTTTTTAATTATAACATTTTTCTTAATATGTAAACAAACTGATTACAACTTCTCTATAGGTACATATAATCAAAGAACACTAAATCGGAATACGAAACATTTTTAACAAAAATAATTTATGTGTATGTTGGAATGTATAACAGGGTACGAAACCCAAAGCGAGGGTTATTAAAATTTTTGTATGTTTGTTTGTTCAAAATCACTGAATGGATTTTTACCAAATTTTGTTTAGTAGTAGCTTATAGCCCAGGTGAGCATTTAGAATAACTTTTACTGCAGGAAAATCTTTCGTTTCTATCATTAACCACTGAAAGTCACTTTAACGCATATATTAAGTAGGTAGCTGGTAGCAGCTGGTACAAGAATAAGTATAATTTTTTTTATTTAAAAGTTGTAGTTTTATTATGTAAATAAAAAATACGTACCATTTGTTGCGGGTTGCGTGGTTTGCGATGTGCTCTTGGAACCTTCTGGCCAGTGACACCTTCCAGCACGTCAGCGAGGAGTAGACCATCAGCACAGTCTCGAGCCAGCCCCCCACCAGATGTCCCAGCTCGACGACGAGACCTAGCACGTTCCAAGTAGTGGTTCGCCCAATCCGTATAAATCTGAAATAGAAAGATCAAATTCAATATTTTTACGTCCACAGCTTTTGGGCAAATGGGTGAATTAAGGAAAGAAGCATTCCATTTCATTGTAAAAAAATTAAACACTTCGGACACATAATTTGCTATATGGTGTCAAAGTTGGATTCTTAACTAAGAACTTTCTTCCTCGTCATTCATATCTAGCATGTTATTAGTCTAGCCGTTCAGGTTTTGGACTTGACTTCATGAGGTCCCGGATTCGATTCCCGGGTCGGGCAACTAAAAGAAAATTGGAGGTTTTCAATTTTCTAATAAAGAAAACGATGCTCAGTATTGGATATGTTCCCGGTTGGCGATAGGCTTGCCACCTATCGCATTGTGGGTCTTCAGTTAGTCGTGGGTGGCCTGGTTGTCCCTCTGCCTACATCTTCGGGGATATGGGCGTATAGACTTTTAATTAAACAGACGTCATTTTTTAGTGAGGCGAATTTTAATTTTGGATGTTTACTCTTCTGTTTTAGTAATTTTAATGAAACATGGCATGGATTATTAAGAGTGCCATTAAACGGCAGGTTTTTATGTCAGTATTACCAGTCCATGTTTGACTGATGTTTAAGAAATGTAATTAATAGATTACCAGGTAACACTGCGTCGTAAGCTTCCTCCTTTTTTTGAGTCGTTAAAAAACAACGTACAGTCGAATTGATAGCATCTTTTTGGAGTCGTTTAAAATACCTACATTGATTATCATACTCGGTCTCGGTCTTATATGGACTATGAGTCACTGGGGTTCTGCAGTACCCTGCTGAATATCGGTGACGCACATAGCCGCCGACGCAGATAAGGTCGCGGTCGTAAGCAAGATTGCTACTTAAAATTTAACGACAAATTTCATGCAAATATCAGCAGTAAGAAAATTTTATAGAGGATGTAAACAGAGTATGCCATTGTATGTTTCCATTGTACCAAATTCTGAATCATCGTTATGAATATCTTTGATAAGTTTATCTTGGGATTGGAATTTTTTGGTCTAGATTTATGACAAAAGTTCACTAGTGAATAGACATTGTGAAAATTATTTACGGACTATTTATCAGATTTTAGGTATCAATCACAATCAATTTTTCAATCAATATTTTCAACTGCATTTTTTGAAATTAAAAGAAAAGAAACAGTCAAGTAATTTTCAAATTCTTCAAAATTTTCTTTGACGCATTTTTAATTTTTTTTTAGTATTGTTGTATGTTCCTCTATTTGTTTCGATTTTGATTTTGATACGTATTAATAGATCGAGTGATTACCTACCTCGTCAAGGATATGGACGAGAAATACTCAATTGCAGGTTTAAAATTTTAACAATTTGTCACATAGTACCTATGACAAAGTTGACTTCCGTTGTCTGTTCCTATATTTGCTGAGATTTTGATTTGATGCGATTTTTTATTAGATAGAGATATTGTCTACCTCGTCAAGGGTATGGGTAAGGAATACTCAATCAGAAGCTTAAAATTTTAACAAATTGTCACATGGTGTGATAAATTTGATATCCTATATTTGCTTAGATTTTGATTTGATGCGATTTTTTATTAGATAGAGTGATTGTCTACCTCGTCAAGGGTATGGGTGAGGAATACTCAATCAGAGGCTTAAAATTTTAACAAATTGTCACATAGTGTGATAAAGTTAATATCCTATATTTGCTTAGATTTTGATGCGATTTTTTAATAGATTGCGCAATTGAAAAGGAAGGTTTATATTAGAGATGTACCAATCATGACTTTCGCCGACTAGTCGACGACCCGATTAATCGGCTATAAAGACGCCGACTAGTCGGCCTAGCCGATCACGGCTTCGGGGATTTCCGTGATGCTTTGCGCACAATCGTTCGCAAAAAAGTAAGGTTATGACAAAAAGGTCGATATTTTAATTTATGTAGTTTACATACAGTTATTAATTTTTTTATTTAAAATTCACTACAGCTAGACTAATTGTTCACTTAGTAAAGTTTTCATTATTTTATTAATATTTCATACAGTACGTACATTCTATAATTTCACTATTGTTATAATACCAATTTTTTAATATTGTTTCATAAATGTCATACCTAGATACTTTTTCTTTTGAAGTCAGAAATGGTAGACTGCTTATTGTGATAAAAATATTTTATTTTCATTAGATTACCAACGAAAACTTAAATTGATTTAAGATTGATTCTATAATAAAAATAATGTTTAAAGATCAATTTTAATTTAATTTACCTGTGCATATTTTATTTCGAAATAAACACCTACAAAATAAGAATCCGGACAGTCGGCGTTTTTAGATATTCGCCGACTAGTCGGCACATGCCTAGTTTATATGTACAGTATATAGAAATTGATTCACCCTTGCGAAGCTGGCATGTACTGCTAGTTTAAATGTAAAAAAATCTCATCTAGTATTAAATTCAAAGTGGAACGAAGCATATCTGGGTGGAATGCGCATGGAAGTGTAGTTCATGAGGTCATATTCAATAAACGTGATGGAGTGCAGCGAATTGTGGAAAGGATTAAGTCATATCCCCGACAATTTGCAGGAGAACGAGGGCAAGTGCTGAGTCGCGACAATCAGACGCCTTGAAAAGTACTCTCGAGTGAATGATCACTTATCACATTGTCTCACTCACTAATTGAGTCTGAGTTTATAAAAAAAACCGATTATTATTGAAAGTAACATTAGTTATATACGTGGCTAATTATTTTTAATTTGCTGCCTTAACCGGCTACTATACCGAACTAACCCTACGTCATATGAACGTAAAGACCCAGCACCATAGTACCCTACATTCTTAAGGCCCTAAATCCCTATCAGCCCTAGCCCTATAATAAAGTGTATTGTATACTTAAATAGATATGTGCGGGATGTCTGCACCAATAGACCTACGGTAGCAGACGGAACCCTACGTTTAGGATAGGTGGTAAGGATGTAGTGATGTTCTCAAAGCTGATCGAACAGGCTTATCCCAACGGTGTTGAATGGAAACAGCAGTAGGATAAATATGGTTGAAATGAGACCGTTACCAAAAATCTGTGGTGTAACGCTTGCTGACCGCATTCAAAAAAGTGAGATCCGAGAAATAATGAGACTGAAATAAAGACTCCGGCTTTAAAATTAGAAAGAGCATGTCTGTTGGTTCGTTTTGTGAAAAGAATGTTAGACAAAAATTGGCAAAATAGATACCTAACACGAGTGCGGATGGCTGTAAATAGGTAGGAGACCTAGGTTGATATTCTACGATGAAATTGCTTGGGTATCGTGAGAGGGCGATTTCATTTGAAGCTGGTGTGTGTGTAAGTAACAATAAGGAAGATTGGCAGGTCTAAAAGAATCGTTACACTGCACTGGATACTCTCTGCCTATCTAGTAAGGGATTTGGCGTATAGATATGTCGTGTATAGTTAGACAAAAATAACGGAACTAAAAAAGATGTCAGCAGAGATAAGTTGAAAGGATTTTCTAAACATGTCACATGTTAATATTAAAAACTTTATGAGTATTCTAAAATATGCAGTGATACTTCAATGCTGAACAAAAGCTTATAGAAAACCCGCAACCACAAAACTGTTAGCTTTTAGCCAATGTATGTCATTTGTGAGAGTCTCAATTTATAATTCTAAATCGCCTCGGTGGTCTAGCGGTTCTGGTGTTGGACTTGACTTCACGAGGTCCCGGTTTCGAATCCCGGGTCGAGTAACAAACAGAAAATATGTTTTTTTTCCAATTTTCTAATAAAAAAAGCTCGGGATTGAATGCGTGACCGGTTTGGCGTTAGGCTTGCCACCTACCCCTGTGTGAGGCACAACCAGAGCATCTACAACTAGCCGAAGACACTAGTCTTCGGCTAGTTGTAGATGCTCTGGTTGTGTCTTTTCCTACCTCTTCGGGGATATGTGCGTGAAGATACTTTGCTTTACTTCGATTTATTGAGATCGTAATAAACTCTTTTATGTGATAATACCGCGAATAAGCATACGGCTCTCTTAATTTTCGGAGTAACCATGGCTTTTAAGCACCACAGTTATTCACAAGCTGTCTTTTTTTGAATGACGTTAATGTTACTAACCTCGCGATGTTTACAACTTCACCGGACTTTGTTAGCCGAGCAGAAAGCCGAAAAAAAGAGAGCCGAGAGCCCGAGACATCACTAATTGACATGAAATGAAGTCCAACACAATACCAACAGACTAAAGCTAAAGGTCAATCAACATAAAACTTTATAATAATACCATCTTTTATGAAAATAATAATTTTATTACACGAGCACAACCGCAACCAGCAGCTAGTATACACACGTAATAAAAACGATAACATACATCTCAATTCTAACTTTATCTAACATCTATGGTGTATTCAAGTCGATTTAAAATGAATATCGACTCGATACAATCAAAATCGAATTTTGTCGATTTAGTAGATACGATCAGGGTTGTATCCGCTGCATAATGAACGAGATATATCAAATCTATTGTTATGTAGCCGAATACATTTTATCTTCTGGTATTTTGTGGTAAATTTATTATCATACATTTATTTCCTTTACATATGTCCAATCGACGTCAAACGCTGGGGACAACGCGATAATAAAAAAAACTTAGATTATTATGTGTGGGATAGAGTGGGATTGAAAGAAAGTGTTGGTGTTAAAATGCGAAAGGGCATGCTCCGCTGGTTCGGTCATGTGGAAAGAATGACAGATAAAAGAATGACAAAGCAGATATACAATGCGAATGTGGATGGGTGTAGGTACCCGGGGAGACCAAGGCTGACATTTCACGATCAGATCAATCGGATATTATCCGAGGGTGGTGTCAAGAGTCTCCGAAACCGGCGTGTTTGTATGAAACGGGTTATAAATGTGAAGGAAGCAAGACAGGTTTGTCAGGATCGTGAGGTCTGGCACTCGATACTCTCTGCCTACCCCGTAAGGGACTTGGCGTGAAGATATGTATGTATGTATGTTATTATGATCAGAATCTGCCGGATGTGATTTTTTTCTGTGAGAGATCAACCCAAAGCATCTATCTCGGTTGTCTTTTACTATCAGGAGACCCGTGTCAAGGACACGTCGCATAGACGTTATAGATGCTTTAGGTGTTTTATACTACCTCCTCGTTGGTCGAGTTGTTACCGTACCGTTCGGGTTCGATTCCCGACGGAGGCAGGCATTTTCTGCATTTCCGTGTTTGGATGTTTATCACATTTATTCTGGTATTTTTAAGTATTTCTATATATCAGAATCGTTAACACCCATTTTCTTACTTTGGGGTTAGATTCAATTTGTGTAACTTGCCTAGACATAACAAATAAAATAAATAACTAAAATAAATCTTCCGGATATGTTTTTTTCTGTGACAGATCAACCCAAAGCATTTATCTCGGTTATCTCTTACTATCAGGAGGTAGTAAGAGATAACCGAGACAAGCTATAGATG
>NJDC01001780.1:71922-85816 GCA_002245475.1 Calephelis virginiensis | reverse complement strand
CACGTTGCGAAAATGAAGCTATGAATCATCTTGCTTGTGTACGTTTGCCAACTAATTTACACACAAAACCATAATGAGAGAGTGAAAAACACTGACATTACGGTAGCAGATATATAAATATATTTCCATCATCATCGTCATTGAGGTAAAAACCTAGGAAAAATTTTACCACTTTAAAAGTACTGTACAAAATCTACATAAAGACAAAGAGTTAGTACACATTTTCCAATGCCATTAATTTCAAAGTAATTATTCCTTGTTAAGATAAGTGAGGAGACGTAGGAAATGACAATACATAAATTCAAGTACGGTAATACAGAAATTCGAGTTATGGGGCTAACAACAAAACGTGTTTTACTGGGACGAGGTCGTGGGTACTGGGAGATAGTAAAATACGAAGATACTATTTGTATCCAATACTAAGTGTGACAATATAATAACTATACATAGGATATAGGTACCTAATAATAGTAATAAAAATGTTTTACTTTTTAATGAAATCTGATACACGGGTAAATTAAAATAATTTCGGACATTAGTATTTTTAATCAATATAAATCTATATATTAATACGTGATGTCAAAACTTTGGACCCCTTTTTACGAAAATTGCGCAAACGCAGGAGTATACAATTTGGCACACTTATAGTTTATGTTTTTTTATGATATTGGAAGGCAAACAAGCAGATGGATTTCCTGATGTTAAGAAATTCACGCCGCCTAGAGACACCAAAGGTGGTAATGGTGCGTTGCCAACCTGAGGCCGGGATGTTAGGCCTAGAGCAAAAGTAAGTTTACCGGCTACCTTACCCTCTGAACCGGAACACGTCACGACGTTATGGCGGCAGGAATAGGTAAGGCGGTGGAACCAATCCAGACGAGTCGCTGCTAAACTCTACCACCTAGTATGTTATGTGTAGGAGAAGTGCAGAATCCTAATATTTTTCAATAATAATGCTTATAAAGTACATTAAATCAATTTCCTATTAGTATGAAATTCACGCCGCCTACAGACACCAACGGTGATAATGGTGCGGTGCCAACCTGAAATTGAGATGTTATGCCTCAAGCAAAAGTAAGTTTGCTGGCTACCTTATCCTCCGAACCGGAACACGTCAATGTCAAGCACTGACGTTATGGTGGCAGGAATAGGTAAGGTGGTGGTACCAATCCGGGCGTGTCGCTGCAAGACTCTTCCATCTAGTCAGTTGTCACGGTGTTAGTGACGGTAAACCCATGCTTGCCTTTTACAAACTACCTGGAAGGAAAGTAGTCGATCTTTTCTGCAAAGCAGTTGGACCAACACGTTTTATGGTATTTGCAAAGAGTATATAAATACTTTGTCAGGATCGTGTGGTCTGGCATTCGATACTCTCTGCCTACCCCGTAAGGGACTTGGCGTGAAGATATGTATGTATGTATGTATGTATGTATGTATGTATATAAATACTACGTAACATGTGGCGGATCTTCCATAGATATATAGCAAACCCGAATTTTGTATGAAGTTTGACTTAAGTGACACAAGACACTTGACAGACAAGTGACAGAGACTGTTCAATAACATGGTGAAAAGGTATAACCCGTTTAATTTGAAAGTAAGCATAAAGGCATTCAGATTTATGGCAACTAGTGTCATATGATTTAGGTGAATAAAAAACATAGCAAACTTAATTATTTTATTTTTTTATATAAATGTTGCACTAAACTGGTTATTTGTATCAATAAAAGCCAATATGTACAATAGGCTTAAACGCCATTTGAGTAAAATAATAAACCATATCTGTTCCTAGTCTAATACAAAAGCAATCAGAACGCCCATTACCTATTGCATTTACAATCAAATCTGCATTAATTTAGGCGTAGGCGCCATAGCAACAATTATATTGAAATGAAATAGTGATGGCCGACGCTGGAACAATGAGTGAATACCGTTTAGTGGGTGGCACCACGTGTTTTGTTTATTACTTGCAAGCTTTGACTTATGACCTTAAGGCGCATCCTGAGAAATCTCTTGAGGTATCTTACAAAACCTAGAAACCGTATTGATTTGATAATTATTACATCTTTATATTTTATATAATTATTGTGTTTGTCACTGAACTACTTTTTGACGACTGGACTGATTTTGATGAATTTTTTTGTGTGTGTTCAAGCTCATTCGAGGATGGTTTAGATTCACAATTTGGTCCACTGTCTTTTGGACAATGTTCTTTTAATGATTTTTTTAGTAATAAGTAGTTGTTGATTTTGGAATGTTTTACATTGGGTCCGGCAGACTGCGCTACTAACGAAACATTAATGTCAAGCGATACGAAGTTGTGTCAGCTAGTTGTGTTGGGTCAGCTAGTCTATATATATAAAAATCAATGCCACTTTTCGTTGTAAGTTTATAACCCAAGAACGGACTTACCTATCCAAACCAAATATTTAGGCTTTGTAGTAGATAGTAGATTTAGTAGATAATTTATGTGAAATTTGCATAAAATCGGTCGATCGGATCTTCATTTATCACATTTCTTGTAACAAATAAATTCAATAATTGGCAGATCGTTTTTTTATTGCCCAATGGGTATTTTTCAGTCAAATTGAATCTTTTTTCAGTTGTTATTTTTCTTTTTTGTTTTGTTTGTTATGTCATTCATGCGGTCATATACGTAGCAAAGCACGTACCGGGCAGCTAGTACTATTGTTAATGAGAAAGTGTGTTTGCTTGTGTTTCTTTCTTTCACGTGGAACAGAGTTATGTTATTGGATATTTTTGTATGTAGGGATAGGAGGCTGAAGGTTTGTTTCTATGTTGATGCCTAAACGGACTTCCGCGGAAGAGCCAAAAACGTGGACATTTTCAGATGAAACAGCTCTTTTATTACTAGTTATACTCGTAGTTATAAACATGTCATCTATGTGGTCTAGCGATCTGGCGTTGAACTCGACTTCATAAGGTCCCGGGTTCGATTACCGGGTCGGGCAACACAGAGAAAAGGTGTTTTTCAGATTTTCTTTTAATAATTGCCGGGGATTGGCTATCTGCCCGATGGCGATCCGCGATAGGCTTGCTACCTATCACAGTGTGAGTTAGTGTCTTCGGCTAGACTGGTTGCCCTGGTTGTACCTGTGCCTGCCTTTTTGAGGAAACGGACGTTCAAGTTTTGTAATCAAAATACATTTTTTTTAATAACATCTCTCAAAACCTAGGAACCATCTCAATCACATCAGCTGTCAAACAAAAGATTGGCTTAGAAATCGGTATTTTCATTTAGGATTCCACAGACAGACAGTCAAACACACACGTCCAACTTGTAACATATTTTAATTGGAAGTTTAAAATGTAATTAGACTGAAAATGTTATAAATTTAAGAACTTAGTACAAATTTAATTTTTAATTTTTAGCTCGTCATTCGGTATATGCAATTTTAAAGATGAATATAATATTTATAAAGAACGAATAACAAATTTCTTATTTTGAAACAGATTAAAAATAGCAGTCATTCACGCGTTTAGTCTACCGTTTCTATGTACTATGTATACTAATTTTACATATCAATTTTTAGGTCGTCATTAGGTATACGCTAAGCCATTAGGTACGTTCAAAGGATATAATAAAATACCTATAGGTACGTTATTTCAATGATGGACGAGCTGTTTATAAAGAATGAATAACAAATTATTTTGAAACAGATTAAAAATAGGAGTCATTCACGCGTTTAGTCTACCGTTTCTATGTACTATGTGTACTAATACACATCAATTTTTAGGTCGTCATTAGGTATACGCTAAGCCATTAGGTATGTTCAAAGGGTATAATAAAATACCTATAGGTACGTTATTTTAATGATGGACGTGATAATTATAAAGAACGAATAACAAATTTCTTATTTTGAAACAGATTAAAAATAGCAGTCATTCAGGCGTTTAGTCTACCGTGTCTATGTTTAGAGGTTCTATATGGCGGTTGCAACATCGTTGGGTTCCCAGTGGGATTGCACAATACGAAACACTAATAGACGCAGCTATTGTTGCTTAATGGTAACCGTTGCTTTGATTGGAAGCTTTAAACACTAATTTTAGAATATAAACGTTCATTTCCATTGATTTCAAGTATATTTGCAACATAAAAGATTTTTGTAAAATTGCTGTTCTTTTACAAAACGAATAAAAGTGTACAAAATATAAGCGGTTGCAAATCTTATTATACCCGTTCCAATTTAAAAAAAAAAACTAAAATGCCTATTATTTATGAATGTAATGAATTGAAATTTATTAATTTGCTGAGTAAAATTAGAAGTTATTATAAAAATATTTATTTATTCCAACATATTTTACCCCATTGTGGTGATTAATACAAATTTGTCGCTTAGGTTTATAACATATCAAATTAACTACCATAAGCTCCCACTGTCTCCGAAACTAGCCAGTCAGGAGAAACGGCATAACAAACTCCATGTATATATGTTATACATTACATAAACCAAAATAACATTTCTACAATTTTTATGTATTCTATTAATCTGTTTATTCAGGCTTATCTCCGAAAGGGCGGGAACGATGTTGGCGGGACTTTCACTTGCAGATAGCTAATGCAATGAGGAGTAACTCAGGCGGCTTATATTTTTATGTAATTTCAACTGAAATGAAGGCACGGGCACAGCTTGTGCAAAATGTAATACAATGTACTTAGAATTTTAAAAACTACGAACATTATTTCATAAATTGCAAATATTTATTTGTGTTGTATTTTTATTGTAAATTTGCAATCCCAGTTCGTTATTCAATTTACAATACTTTGTAAATTTTTCAAAACTTAAATTTATTACTACTATTTTTTATTAACTTATCGCAGAATTTAACAGCTGTACGTACAAATGTTGCGCAACTTCATAGAATTATATCTGCATTCAACACCTGGCTAATACGAAGTCAAGTAATTAGTGACAAGGTCTTGTTACTTATTAGTTCAAAAGATGTTGCGACAAAGATGAACGTTTCATTAATTTAAGGTAAATCAAAATTTTTACATTTAGATATTTAAAAAAAAGTATCTTCACGCCCATAACTCCGAAGAGGTAGGCAGAGGCATAACCAGGGCACTTACGACTAGCCGAAGACACTAAGTCCCACAATGTGATAGGTGGCAAGCCTATCGCCAACAAGGCGCATTTCTAATCCCGAGCAACGTTTTTTTTTTAATTAGAAAATTGGAAAAATCCAATTTTATATTTGTCGCCCGACCCAGGATTCGAACCCGGAATCTCAAGCAGTCAAGTCGAACAACTGAGCCGCTAGACCACAGAGGCGACTAAGATTAAAATATTAATAGTTTTTATTTCATTTGGTACAAGCTTACAATAATTGGTACGCAAAAGCAATATTATCACTAAAACTCTTTTTCAGACATAATTTCTTATTGTAACCCTTGCGTTAGAGAAAAAAAGATAACTTTGATTGTAAAATTCGTAAATAGATAAAGAATAAACGGGTAATAGAGAGATCTTTAGCTAATACACATACATTGAATTATAAACATATCGCCAAGATATTTATACAAGAAGGTGTCATAGCAAGCCACAATACCTACAATAGAGGGAAGACATTTTGTAGATGACTGTATTCAATAGCAATATCAAAAGATTGGTCAGTGAAGGAGATAAAACTTCACACAAATTAAAACAGCTCATTTAAATTAGGGCAAAACAAATATGAAAACGTATGAAATAACTATAATTCACGTTTCAGTAGTTCAAAGGCAATATTTACAACTACAAAGCATAATTCTTTGAACTTTGAAATTGCTGCGAAGACTTTAATCTGAAATATTTTATTAACACGTTAAGTGTTATAGGCTTATTTATTTTTAGGAAATTATAAAGAATTTCTATAGTTTTTTAGAATGTAACTGACGTGATGCCATATGTTCCATGTCTTTTTGTAAGTCATGCTGGAAGAGTTTTTATGAAAGGACACATAATGATATACTAGTCGTTAATTGTATGTATACAAGCTCAAAACCCGCGACTTCGCCAGCCTCGAATAGATATTCGTAGAAATTTTGACCCTTAGTATATTTTACTGAATCTGGCGTTACTTACTTACGCGGAACTAGAGAAATAAAGGCCTATTCTATATCTATTACCCCTAGTATAGTCTTTTGGGGCAAATCCTATTAATATTATAAATGCGAAAGTTTGTAAGTATGGATGTATGGATGTTTGTTACTCTTTCACGCTCGAATGGCTGAACGGATTTGTCTGAAATTTGGAAGACAGATAGATTGTGACCTGGATTAACATATAGGCTATTTTTAATCCCGATCGCACACCAGGTTTCTGTGAAAACGCAGGCGAAGCCGCAGGTAACAGCTAGTTTTTAATAAAGAAATAACCATTGTTTGACCTTGAATCTTTATATAAATAGTCAAAGCATATGAAATTTCATCAAAATCTGATCCCAGATTTAGCCGGAAAAGTTAGATAGACTTTCAATAATGAAACCTATTATTGATTTTTCGTTTATCATTTTTTAAATATTTTTGCCTTAATAAATTATTAGATAGGTATTTGAAAAAAAAAAATATCTTCACGCCCATATCCCCGAAGAGGTAGGCAGAGGTACAACCAAGGCACCCACGACTAGCCGAAGACACTAAGTCCCACAATGTGATAGGTGGCAAGCCTATCGCCAACCGGGCACGGGTTTCCAATCCCGACCAACATTTTTTTTATTAGAAAATTGGAAAAATCCAATTTTCTTTTTGTTGGCCGACCCGGGATTCGAACCCGGGACCTCATGTAGTCAAGTCCAACACCCGGATCGTTAGACCATAGAGGCGATAGGTATTTTTATTTTTATTATTAAGAGTTCATGTAAGACCTACCACGAGGATCTTTAAACTTAGATCAAAACCGCAAGGACGACAGTTTCTAAGAACTGTATAATGCTCTTGGGATTGATCAGCTTAAGATCTTGGGGATTTATTAAGTGCCCCCCAGATGCTTACTTCTAGCCTGAATGAACGCAGGACAGTCGCAGAGGACGTGCATTGCCGTTACTTCTGCTTCAAGGCAAGACCTGCAGTCAGATGTCTCTGCAAGGCTCATCCTGCTGAGGTGTTTGTTTAGCCCGCAGTGACCTGTTATAGCTCGAACCAAGATAGATAGGTATTAATATTAGGTTTAAAAAGAACAGGATTATAATTAGAGACACTTTTTTGGCAAAATTCAATTGAAAGAAACGAACATTAGGAGTGTTTAAAATCAATTTAGTGGCGAAGTAATTTAGGGTTAACAGATGTTTGCAAAGGATACTGTAGTCGGTTTTTGCAGGTGTATAGTCTTTATTATATTTGTAAACAAAGTGACGTACTTATCTTGGTATTTATGTTATCGCTTCCAAAATGCAACAAATTTTAACCTAAAATTACATACCTTCTTAAACAACATGTTTATCTAAGATTTCTTGGTTTTTTGGAAGTATAAAAATAAAGAAAATAACAAATAAAATAATTAAAGCGCAATAAAACTTTAAAACTTCATTAGCACATCGCAATTTGGGTATTATTTTTATTAGAGGCAGCGTACATTTCCAAGGAGGTTCTATTAAGAAAATTATCAAGAACCAATAAGTGGTTTTTGAGTTATTACTTAATAATTAATAAATTTTCATGTAGGTCGACAACGCTGTGGTCCGTTATGTGACCACCTAAAAATCATAAGCAACCTTCTTATACAAGAACTGTTTAAATCTCTTTGTTATTGGCCGAATAATCGCTTTACAAACACACGTCAAACAACAACATACGGTCGAATTGGGAATCTCCTCTTCGGAGTCAGTTAAAATAAGTTACAAATATTTTTAGATTTTAGGTCAAAGTTGACAATACGTCATTAATGTAAATACTCGTAAAAATGTGCTATTTAGTTTGTATGCAACTCTAAACATGAAAAGTATCGAAAACAAACGGTGTTAGTAAAGAAAATGAATAGCCCCTGACGAAACCTACACGTAGTATAGCTAAAAACTATCTGGATCATCAGTTTTCATACAGAAAACCGCAACGAAAGCGGTTCTCTTTTTAAAAACTTATAATGTCACAGGGACACACACACTCACACACACAACACACACACACACACACACACACACACACACATATACACACACAGACCTGCCTAACTCATAACATCCATCATATATATTGTGGAAAGTAGAAGTGAAGTTAATAAACTGTGTCAGAACATCCACATTTTTCCTGCACTATAATATGTTATTTTTGTTAAGTACATTAATTAAGCTGTAGTCAGCCATAGACAAACACGTCGCAATAAAATTATATTTAAAGGAGAGACGAGAGACGTTCGCTGTCCCACGTCTAGATATTGTTTTTTTTATACCGACCTTTTTATGGCAATAACTAAGACAACTTCAGAAATTAGCAAAATTGGTCAATCGGTTCAGGTCATGCGTAGCCCAAAGGAATTTTTTTTCTATTTTTATCTAAAAACTAAGAAGTTAAAAAGTTGTTAGTTCAAAAAACATTTTAAAAAATATAGCAATATCACACTTTTTAGGGCTCAGAAGTTACGTAATTCGAACTAAGAATAAGACATTGTAAACTCGCTTTAGCGTCTTTAGTCAATAAAGAGGTCATGTTTCGGTTCAATTATTTTTAGGTAACCTATATACGTTTTATAGCGGATGGATGGTGTAATACGAGTGTAACTCGTAAAGAGGTGTGCACCCATGCAGCATCCGTCCACATACGTCATTTTTATTAACACTGCTATCATCTATGAGTATTTCTTCACTAAAAACCAAAAGCTCATAAACATGCAACATGGTTCCTCTACCACGTCACATTCATGACGTTTATCAACACTGTTGTCAAAACTGACAAAAACATGTTCACGCATTTCTAGAATATAGTCTAAGAGTTTACGAACCTTGTGATTTGATGTATTTTTATATTTTGAAATAGCCGTTTATTAAAATCATATTTTTTATAAAACGTAACTTCAATATAGATGCGAATTTCCATAAATTTCTAATGAAGTTTTAGTAAGACTTTTTCTGTTACTATGCTAATCTCAATCTAGACGTCAATCGTCGTCCATATTTTCTAAACCATTTTACAAATTTATAAAAATGTCATATTCATTTATTTTTTTATCTACAAGCTTCGTCTTAACTTATAAGATACTAAATATTCGATATGTTATGACGACTATATTTTTTTATACTTACATGTACTGATTTATTTTAAAAATATAGCTTAAGAGCTTATAAACACTGAGATTAACACTATTTTTAGTAAACCTTTTTTTTTTCATGATATTGGAAGGTCAGAAATTCACTCCGCCTGGAGACACCAACCGTTGCGTTGCCAAACTGAGGCCGGGATGTTAGGCTTCGAGTAAACTTTGGTTCCTCCGAACCGGCGTGTTCCGGTTATATTATGACGTTATGGCGACAGGTAGGTAAAGCGATGGTACCAATCCGGGTGAGTCGCTGCGAAATACTACCACCAAGTAACTTAAACTTTAAATAGATTTTAATGTCTTGGTTTTAATATTAATTGCGTTCATGCGAAAACGTTATGAATATTTATTGGTATAGGCATCTCTGAGTTAAATAAAACCTTGTTAAACGTTATCCTAAAATATCAACTCAACAGGTCCAACGTTTAAAATTACAAAATTTTAATCACTCGCATTATAGAAATAACAATTGTGTCTTCAAGCCCGTATTCTAAAAAAGGCGGGGCAAGATTCAGCCATACCCGGGTTATCTAGGAATGGATTATCTAAGAAGAATACACTAGCCCCACAATTTGATAGCTGGCAAACTAATTGCCAACCGAGCACATATTAAATTATTTCAACCTCGTTAACTTGTTAACTTTGTTTTTACAAAAATAAAAAAAAAACACATTTTCTTTTTGTTGGCAGGAATGTGCCCTGTTGGCGATAGGCTTGCCACCTATCACAATGTGGGACTTAGTGACTTCGGCTAGTCGTGGGTGCCCTGGTTGTGCCTCGCCTACCTCTTCCGGGATATAGGCGTGAAGATACTTTTTTTTCTTTTTGTTGCCTAATCGGGGATCGAAAACGCGACTGCATAAAATCAAGTCCAACACAAACAAAGGCGATTGTAATATAACTAAAACATTGTTTAGCTAGACTTAAATTATAATCATAAGTATCATAAGCATCATAATCGTATAAAGTAATTATTAATTGTATTTTTCGCAGCATTTGCCATGAGCTTGGGTTCAATTTCTACTAATAAAAGAAACCAATAATTTCGCCCCAGAATTTCGTGTTAAGCCAGACATAATTATCCGCATTAACGGTAAAGAAAGGAATCAAAAATTTCGCCACAGTACTTGTATCCTCAGTAACTCAAATGGTTAGAGCAGGGTTTCCCAAACTATGGGTCGCGACTTACTGGTGGTTCGCAAAAGAATATTGAGTGGCCCCTGTCTGTAGAATAATAACTCACCACCCTACTGATAACGCACCACAAGACCGACAATTTCATTATTCTAATTTTGATGTAGTTATTTAATTAAGATTTAATTAAATAAATAAATTATTAAAATTATAAAAAAATGTCTTCAACCTTAGTCATAACCACATAAGGCAGTAAAAGAAATATAATTTTTCATTTTCAAGAGCTTTTGTCTAAAATTGATGTGGCAAATTTTCGTAAGCTCTTAGGCTATATAGGTGCGGGTGCAACGAACCTTAGTGACGAACCATAAAACACTGACAGTCAGAAAACAAAGCACTTCTAAAGGTTGGTTGATTAACACGATAATGTGAAACTACCGTAAAGAGTTTATGGGAGTATCTTATTTTCATTACAATAATACTTCATGAACGTTAAAAGATCACTTTTTCACCGATTAAAAAAAAAGTAGGAAGTTTTCAGTTCGACTGGTTTTATTTTTAGTACGCAATTACTCTACCATCTTGAAGGTTTTTTTTTTTTAAGAGAGATAGGTGACGATTGAGCTGTTGGATATTAATAATTTATCATAATCAGACTAGTGGTTTTAACTATATTCGATGATGAACACCTTTTTGAACTTTTAAGTATAACTCAAAATTTTTGGGAACATCTCGGAATTGATAGCTATCTGCGTTTAAATATTTAATGATCCATTTTAGTGAAACACGATATGAACGTAGCGATAATTGGTTTGTCTGTTTATTACCAC
This sequence comes from Calephelis virginiensis, assembly GCA_002245475.1. NCBI lineage: Eukaryota > Metazoa > Arthropoda > Insecta > Lepidoptera > Riodinidae > Calephelis > Calephelis virginiensis. The sequence continues at coordinate 74,598 of NJDC01001780.1, read as the reverse complement.
ATCACTACTTTATCAATTTAAAATGAGATTTAGAGTTTCGGCAGACCAATCTAGATCAGCAATGTCTTAGAGGTAATACGTAATGGTTTATTACGGTGCAGATAAAACCGCATTCGTTGGTTCGTATTAGTAGTGTTGGAACGAAAATGATTTTTCAGCCTAAACCGAAAACAAAACCGAAACCAAAATCGAACTTTCGGCCTTACTCTCAGTTTCAACTAAAATCAATCAATCAATCAATCAATCAAGCGAAATATTGTTTCATAATCATATTTACAGCCATTTACACAGGTAACTAGTAATGTTGAATGAAATATAAATACAATCAATAAAGTAGGTACATGGGTATTTTTTGTATGTAATTTAATTTATGCAGACGAAACAAATACACGGGAGAGGTTCTTGCAACTCACGAAGGCGAGTGGGCTTTACTTGTGGTAAAATATTTTATGTACATTATGTCAATGTGCATGAAAATATATCGTTATGGTTAGAATAAAAAATAAGTTTTTAAACTTAATTTACTCACACTTACAACTTACACCAATTACTCACAACTAAAAGCTTCTTATAATAATACGCAATTTAGTAGGTAATTAGTACGTTCAGGGCTACTTGCACGTTCCGAGGTTGATTTAAATAATGGGTTAAACTGTCAAATGAATATTGATTTAACCCTACGTCAAAAGCTAACTTTGAGTTAAATATTGAACCCACGAATGTGCAAATGGGCTTTATAAAAGTAAAAAGTCCACTCGCTTTTGTGAATTTCAATAACTTTTACCAGTTAGCGGCGATTTTGCCGAACGACGCACAATAATTTACGAGCACCGGATTTTAGATACGGCCGCAAGTATCGGCCAGTTTAGAACCGAAAACTAAACTAAAACCGAAACTGTAGACAAAACTAAATTTTATGCGCAAAACTGGCAGAAACCGAAACCGAAATTGAAACTTTGAAACCAGCATTAAATAAGTCATAAATGAAAGGTCAAACAATAAACTGGCTTCCCTTTGTTTACGCGATAGTCTAAACAAGGCGTCCGCCAACATGAGAATGGGTTGTTCCTTTATGGATCGAAGGATGATAAAAGGATGTGTTTGGGGCACAGATGTTTCAAACTCTTGTGGGCGATTGTATTCATAGTCATATACTCGTACGTGTCTTTGTTTTTTAAATCTAATTTCTCAAAGTCAGTCACAATAAATGATTATTTAACCTGCAATAGCCGAGAATTGGCATAATTCGCGATATGTAAGCATGAATTCGTACATATGAAGATGGTATCAAGATCGACCCGGATACAGTAATTTAAAAGTACGAGGGTAGATCCAAAAGTTCTAAGTTATATTTTTCGACATAGTCTCCATCTAGCTCAACACACTTCTTCCACCTGACCTGCAACTTGTTTATCCCCTCGAAAAAAAAAGATTCCGGAAGGTCGGCAAAATAGTCGTTTACTGCGACTATCACCTCATCTTTGGTCGAAAATTTCGAACCACCCAAGTGTTTTTTTAAATTTGGAAATAAATGATAATCCGAGGGGGCTAAATCCGGCGAATAAGGTGGATGGGGCAGCAATTCGTAGCCACAGTCATGGATTACAGACATTGTTTCAACTGAAGTGTGAACACGTGCATTTTCTTGATGAAACAAAACTTTCTTACGCAACATTCCCGGCCTTTTTTCTTTTATTTCTTCCCGGAGTCTTCGTAAAAGGTTACAATAATAACTAGAATTTATAGTTTGACCTTTCGGTAAATAATCTACAAAAATAATGCCCTTCGCATCGCAAAAAACAGAAGTCATGACTTTGTTAGTCGACAAAACGACCTTAGCCTTTTTCGGTGTAGGAGAGTCTGATCTTTTCCACTGTTTGGATTGTTGCTTTGATTCAAGAGTATGGTGATGAACCCATCTTTTATCCATGGTAACAAATCTAGACAAAAAGTCCTCGGGATCAGTCTCAAAAAGTTCCAAACAGTCTCGCGAAATTGTGTATCGAACTCGTTTTTGTTCAGCTGAAAGCAACCTCGGGACCCAGCGAGCACAAACCTTATGGAACCCCAACTCTTCCGTTATTATGTGTTGCACCCGGCCATAACTAATGTTTGTTATCTCAGCTATCTTATTAATGGTCAAACGTCGGTCACCCAGTATGAGATCACAAATTTAATCGAAATTAAAATATCAAAAAAAAAATGTTTTCTTTCGTGGTAGAGGATGTAGGCCTTCAACTCCTAGGATTATCTTTAATGCTCTCACGACCGCGCTTAAACTCAGCTACCCACTTCTTGACACTGGAATACGATGGAGCAGACTCCCCCAAAGTGCTCACCCTATCTTGATGGATGTCTTTTGGTGATAGGCCTTTTTTATTGAGGTACTTAATGACTGCACGGTGTTCAATTTTCTCCATTATTGAAAATTGCGTCAGATTGCTTCAAACAAATAATCACAGAAAATTTATATTGTGCAGTATCGGAATGAAACTGCGCATAATAAATCAATATGACACATACTAACGAATGACGGTAGATTTTAAAAAGATGTCATAGCTCCAAGTAGGTTAGGCCACGAACTTTTGGATGCACCCTCGTATTATAAGGGGGTCAGACTTTGAGATGTCTGATTAAGTAGAAATATAATATGTTCCCCTATGGGTCCTAGTGCGT
>NJDC01001780.1:57248-71519 GCA_002245475.1 Calephelis virginiensis | reverse complement strand
CAACCTGAGGTCTGGATGCTAGGCCTCGAGCAAAAGAAAGTTTACCGGCTACCTGACCCTCCGAACTGGAACACGTCATGACGTTATGGCGGTAGGAATAGGTAAGGCGGTGGTACTAATCCGGGCGAGTCGCTGCGAAACTCTACCACCTAGTCAGATGTCACGGTGTTAGTGATGATAAGCCTATGCTCGCTTTTTACGGGCTGCCTGGCAAGAAAGGCAGATGGTCTATTCTGCAAAGGAGCCCGGACCAACACGGGGAAAGGACTAGTTTAGGCATGTAGGTTATGAACGATAATTCATATAATGACTTAATACAGTGATCTAGTTGTCTGGTATTAGCACTAACTATTCTAATTCCGGGTTTCCTGGTTGCGTGACTCATAAATGTATTTTTATTAGAAAACTAGCTGTCGAGGTAAACTTTTTTTTCTTTTTTTTAACTAGCTGTCCAGGTGATCTTCGTTCTACTCGTACTGTTTGTATGGCAAAATTTAAAATCTTGTTTTCCTTTTTTCTTATATTTTAAACCTGCTCTGGACTTCTACAAACAATTCTAAACCAAAAGCAGACAAAAACGGTCTTGCTATTCCTGAGTTTTAGCGATACTAACTAACAGTAATTATTTTTTAAATATAAGAAGAAGATTAAAAAACACAATATATTTTCTATCCAACCTGAGGCAAACCCGGGACACATCATGGAATCAAGTGCAATACGGAACAGCTAGACCATACAAGAGATCTGTTTTTTTAATCCATGCTTCCATACTTGTATTAAAAATGCGTCTATCTGTTGCTCTATTAAACTGCTGAACCGAGTTTGATGATTTTTTATGCACATAGCTAAATATACGAATTCGAACATTTTCTATTTTGTCAAAAATCATACTCCAAAGGACTAAAATAAGAAATGAAAGTTTATGTGAAAATTGTAATTCTTCGCGGACAAAGTTGCGGGCAAACAGCTAGTTCTCTATAAATGTGTAATGGTTTAATTTATTTTTTTACTAGCTGCTACCTGCGGCTTCATCCGCGTTTTCACAGAAACCCGGTGTGCGATCGGGATTAAAAAAAGCCTATATGTTAATCCAGGTCACAATCTATCTGTCTTCCAAATTCCAGACAAAATTAATAGGATTTAAAAGTTGAAGAAACAATAATTGAATAACCAATACAAAGAACGATAACATTAATTAATTGCATTACAAGATCAAACATACGTACCGCACAGTCTCAGTATCCAGAGGCCGTCAGTGATTTATTACAGTGAGATAAAACGAGTCAAATACAAGATGGTTGAACTCAGAATCTGATAAATTTTGTCAATGGACAAAACGTACAAAGTTTTCCAACATATTAAAAAGTTGTAAAATGTTATATTGTTTTTTAAACACGCGAATATGTACAACATAATATAAAGAGGAAAAATTGGATCGTTTGTTTGTTTGCACTAGGATTATGCTCGGAAAATACCGATTTGTTTCTACATCATATTTTTATTTACATATTATATTTAGATCACTAACATAGGATTTATTTATTACTAGCTGCTACCTGCGGCTTCGCCCGCATTTTCACAGAAACCCGGTGTGCGATCGGGATTAAAAATAGCCTATATGTTAATCCAGGTCACAACCTATCTGTCTTCCAAATTTCAGACAAATCCGTTCAGCCATTCGAGCGTGAAAGAGTAACAAACATCCATACATCCATACTTACAAACTTTCGCATTTATAATATTAATAGGATCAAAAAAAACATCTACCCGTGCAAAGCCGCAACGAGTCTCAAGTAAGTAAAATGTGCCTAACAGATAGTGAAGATGTTTTAAAAAATCATATGCGAGCTATTACTACTGTGAAGATAATCCAGAAACAATAATTTAAATAGACCTAATGATTATTTTAAATTGTTTTCGGCTTTTATTTTTTAAATATATTAATCCAATTTAAAATCAAAATCATTGAGCAGCGCGGATGATACTTTGAAGGAGAAGCGTAAATATTTGATAAAGTATGGGAGGAGCCGCGAGCGTGGGCTAGATTTCATAATTATGAAAAGCAAAACAAATACATGGATTGCTTAATGTAAGAGTCGTCACCTATAGATATCATGAGTATACCAATATCACGGCTATTTTATTAACCGATTTCGAAAAAATTAGCTATAAAATTTAGCTTAAATATTCAATATAGGCCCCTTCCCTACAATTTCCTTCAATTATGAATGTAAAACTGTCTGTTACCATATTAGATTACCATCTCAGACACCAGCCAGTAACGCACCCATAATGTCTTAGGTGTCTAAGGTCTCTTCTTGTCTCTAACAAGCAAGCAAGAAATCAATGTGCTTGTTTGCTGTCTTATATTTTTTTTACGGATGAACGCAAAACTGCAAAAAAACGCCTATGATTTTAATGAGTGACCTACTTTCACAAAAACTGAGTATTTTCCTCGATTTCCCGGGTATTCTATAATCAGAACCGGACTTAGTGACAATGGGTGACACCATTCCCCTCGAAAGTCCGCTCTTTAAAAAAACATATTATTAAAATCGGTTCAGAAATGACGGAGAAGTCGATTAATATACATAAAAAATATGAGAGTCGAACATATAACTTCCTCATTTTTTAAGTCGGTTGAAAAATAGGGATAACTTAGAAATCTAACTGCAAAATAATTTCAGAAATCGGACAAGTATGCAAACCAAAAAATCAATACTATAACATTAGCATTGACGACGATGATAATATAGTTTCGTATTTTGTTTAAAAAAAAGAAACACAAAAGCCTAATTTGGTCCTTATGCACTCTAACAACGAGTGTAACATTCATACTCGAGAAAAATATACAGAATGAATAGTGCTAAACTATATCAATTTTAACTGAGTCTTCAGCGTTGTAACATTTCCGTTGCACTTTATAAATAGTCCCAATGTAGGTAAAGGAATCGAGCGTTCTCTACGGCACATTTGTCAACATCAGTTTCCACTCTCAGATCAGAATAGACGGATCAGCTCCGTCCGGTTCCATAAAACGGACGCTTTATAATATTCGAACTCGTTCTGAAAATAACTAACGTGCCGTTAACATAAGATACTCCTTATTTATTTTAGTCTCATGTAATTTGTATTTTTGATACCCTGTGTTTAATGTCTATGACTTGAGTCTGATTACCAATGGTTATTGGCGCCAAGGGATGCAGAGGAACATGAGAATGGTGAGCTCTGAGGTAAGGCATAAGGAAGAATATAAGGGTGTATTACGGATACAGATTAACCGTCACAAAACTGTATCAGTAACAATGTCATATATAGTATAGAGTGTAATATATAGTATATAGATATAGGTATATGAACATACATTTGAGGAGTTAAGGTTGACCAAATAAATAATTGCAAGATTTTGTCTAATATAATAAAAGATAATTATGATGTGATAAAAGATATAATAACAACATATGTAATGTTGCTAAGAACCATCACAATTACGTCTGCTTTGTAACAAAACAAACTGCATCGAAATGTGTCCATCAGTTCCAAAGTTATGATGCCACAGACACACAGACACGTCAAACTTATAACATCCCGGGTTTTCCGTAGAGGATTATAAAATTGGAATTGAAACAATTATGACATTCAAAATAAAAAATAAATTAATTGCCTGTGCCTGTAACTAGCTGTTATCCGCGGCGTTGCCCGTGTGGTTCCACAGGAACATTGTTTCGGGACCAAAACTATCCTATGTATTAATCTAAGTTACCCTCTATGTGTGTACCAAATTTCATGAAAATCGGTTCAGCAATTTTTGGGTGAAGGAGTAACAAACAAACAGACAAACTTTCGCATACCATAATATTAATAAAGTAAAGATATTTAATGTCCATTATGATTATCTGTCTAGATGTACATACATGTAACATAATATATATTATTGTCAAGAATGATGACCCTTTTCCAATAACAAAAGATCGTTGCAAGAAGTACACAAAATTTTATCCTCGAAATATTAGTCAGTCTGCATTTATGAGAAAGATCTCAACGGTTAAAATAAATCGTCGAATCGCACTCAAACTTTACAATTTATTACGAATCCCTTTCAGAACGTTTAATTGGAATTGGCAATTCGTATTATATTTCATCATTTCGAATGCATGCCATTTTTAGTCTTATTTTTTAATTTTATTCGATCTAATTTACTGCCGTGATACGTAAATTGACATTTGACCTTTTTAATCTTGAAATAGTGGAAGATATATTTTCGAGGTAGTCCCGTATAAATTTTATCATAATCTTACTAATTGTTTTTAAGTTATTGTTAGTAATGCATAAGTATAAATTTAAACTACTAGCAGTATTGATAAAATTTATGTAGAACCATCTCAGAATCATGAGTTATCTTTGGAAATAACAATTATTACGAAGTACCTGATCAAATAGTTGGAGTCGGTTTTTGCAGTATTGCACAAAATTATTTACAAATCAAAGGCAAGTTAAAGTTGAAATCATATTACTATGGTTGATTTTACCTATGGTCTTAAGTAATAATACCTTTGAATGACGGTTTAGTTTTCAAATAGGCGTCGTGGTTTCACTGATAGCTTTTATCAACAAACAATATTCACTATCGTTACTTATAACTTTAGTAACCATTTCATTAAACCGTACTTTTAAATTTACAAAACATTTGAATAAAGAATAATTAATTAACGTAGTTACTCTTTTCGCATATTGTGCAATAAAATAATTTGAAAATTGTGCTTTTATAAAGGTAAGAACTCATTTTAGTTAGATTTTCTTAGGAATATATTGCTCAGAAATCACTTATAACTAAACCACTTAGCATACTCGTAAATTCGCCATACGACAAAATTAGCGTCAAAGAAATCGCACGGCCACATCGCTCCCGACACACGCGGCTCGTGCGCGCGCGCTTTTCTGACTAACCCGAACGAAAAGCTTTATAGCTTTTACAAAAGCTTCGTTAGCGCGAGAGACAAAACTAGAGTTAAAGGTGACATAGGTATAAAAGGGTTAGGGCAGACAGTATTATGAAATATAAATACATATAATTTTTTTTTAGATATACATTTTTTAGAAATATATTGTTTTATTAAAGTTTAGCAAAAAAGTGTGTGGTTAAATTTCAAAATTTAGTCATCTCCGTGTATTTCAATTATAGGGTTTTATGTTATGTTTACACAATTTTTACATTATTTCAACCCTAAATTGTTCGTGAAATATATGCTGTAAATTCAAATATTTCAAAAAAAAAATTATAAAATCTTTAATACTATAAGTTATGAGTTTTGAGATCTGAGATTGTGCTATATTTGAAGTTTAGCTACCAAAATATAAGGTAATGCATTTTATTTTATGAATGTTATGTTGACATTATTTTTACATTACATCAACCCTAAACTGTACGTGAAATTTATGCAGTAAATTTAGATATATTTTCAAAAATCGTCTATAGCCTATAATAGTTTTGAATTATATTAGAGATGGAAACATTTGAAGTTTAGCTACCAAAAATATAAAGTAATGCATTTTATTTTATGAATGTTATGTTGACATTATTTTTAAATTACATCAACCCTAAACTGTACGTGAAATTTATGCAGTAAATTTAAACATATTTTCAAAAATCGTCTATAGCCTATAATAGTTTTGAATTATATTAGAGATGGAAACATTTGAAGTTTAGCTACCAAAATACGAAGGCCTACAAAGCTATCAATCGAAATTATATTCGTTAGCTCAAGCTTTTAAAAAGATAATGATTATATAATAGGCAAATTCCGTAACACCAGCTAAGGTTTCTCACGTCATGTCAGGATTTTAATAAGGTATTAGGATTATAAGACAGCTAGCAACCTGCAACATGTACTTATAACGTCAGCAAAAGTTGCAAAAAAGCCATAATCAACTTTGTTGAGTGATCGCTTTTTTCGTTGTGTAAAAAACAAGACGACAGCTGAGCTGCCAGTACACCATAAGGTACATGGATACAGCTTACTAACAGCAAAAATAATAATAATAAAGATTGAAGGAACATTACTTATCGTTGACACAATAACATACGCGTACATTATCCTACAAATATATTTTAACAATGATAATTATTGTACCTGTTTTATTTTTACATTATTGATTATTATATTTTTATTTATTTGTTCTAAGTGTATTTTTATTCACCTATGTATTTGTTCACAGCTTCATTTTTTTGGGTTGGCTGAAAGAAATTTCTTTAGTTAGAAATAAGCTCGCCTTTTGTGCATTTATACTTCTCTTTTTTTGTTTTTTTTTGTGTGGAATAAAGTATTAAATAATATCAACTTTAATAATATTTAAAAAAATCAAATTATCGACTAACTGTATAACTTGAATATTCTGAATGCTTAAGGATTTCTATAACTTAATTCTAGGATTTTGCTAAATTTTCTGGGACATAAGTAAAAACGTAAGTTTCCCAGCTACGTGGTTAATATATATATATTTTTTAATTTAATATCATTTTAGTGAAGTAAAACTGCAAATAACCGACTACAATTAATTCATCACCTAGTTTTGATTTCTTTTTCTAAAGATAGCTTTTTATCAAGAATTTTTATTTTTGGTGTTTATTTTTCTTTCTCTTTGAGATCGTCCCATATAAATTTTATCAATACCCCTCTAGTGGTTTATGCGTTACTAATGCGATCAACTTTCATCTATCTATGATGACGTCAACATATCGTGTGTTGTATGTTTGGTATGCGATTACTCGGTCAACAAAGAACCGATTTCGATAGTACTTTGATGGAAGGGTACGCCATGTTTCAAATGTGGTCCAATAGAAATTTAATAACGATCCCACAAGACGTGGCCTTTGAGTTATGACTTATCGAAAAGGAAAATAAATAGTAAAATCGCGACAAGAAATTGGAGTAGATTTTTTGTAATTTTACGACGCATATGATGTGACATTTGTTTACAGGAGAAAATTAAAGAAATCTTTGTCAACGGAATCATTGCGGATATATTATGTGTAAAACACAAAACTAGACAACGTTATGGCGCAATGTGTTATGGTTAATCTAAAATCATTAAAATCTATTCAAGCTATATCGATAATTGCGAAATAAGTTATTAATTTACTAATTGATATCCTAAAATGTTGCTTCATAGTACTCCATGTTTGGTAGCAATTGTAACAGTAATTAAAATGTTTGTTTATTAAATATTATCTTAGCCACAGAGATAATAACTTTTACTTGAATTCTATACTCCTTTGTCCCATTCTAATTATAGGTACTCGTATTTTGAGTAACAGATGGATTTGGTTTATTTTACAGTATTCGCGAAAAACGATTTAAATCTTTAAGATTTTTTTGTAATTTATTGTTAGTAGTTAGTGTTTAAATAAAATATTAACTGAGCGAAAAAAAGAAAAGGGTATACGTTCGGCTCCTATATTTTATGTTAATCAATTTCTCCGTCATCTCTGAACCGAATTTAATTATTTTTATTTGAAAGAACATAATTCCGAGATGGTCCCATTGCCTCCTAGTCTGAATCTGGTAATGGAAATACAGAGAATACGAGAACAATACTTTATGTTTGTGTATCTGGATGACTTATTGAACTCGAAGCCGGTTTTTGCAGTTTAACTGCGATTAAATTAATTATTAATTGTGTTTTTCAACACTTGCCATGAGCTTGGGTTGAATTTCTACTAATAAAAAAAACCAATAATATCGACCCGGAAATTTGACTTAAGCCATACATAATTATCCGCGTCAACGGTAAAGAAAGGAATTAAAAATTTCGCCACATGACTTTTATCCTTAGTAAGTCAAATGGAATTCGTCGGCTTCAGACGAAAGCCTGGGGATGAATTTTTTCTTCCTTTAACATTTGTAGATAATAACTGTAGGTAGATACATACACATCTTCACGCCAAGTCCCTTACGGGGTTGGCAGAGAGAATCGAGTGCCAGACCTCACGATCCTGACAAACTTGTCTTGCTTCCCTCACATTCATTACCCTTTTCATACAAACACGCCGGTTTCCTAGACTATTGACAGCACCCTCGGATAATATCCGATTGATCTGATCGTGAAATGTTTATATCTATCCACATTCGCATTGTATATCTGCTTTGTCAATCTTTCATCTGTCATTCTTTCCACATGACCGAACCAGCGGAGCATGCCCTTTCGCATTTTTACACCAACACTTTCTTTCAATCCCACTTTTTCTCGGATCTCACTGTTACGGATGTGGTCAGCGAGCGTTACACCACAGATTTTCTGTAGTGCTCTCATTTAACTGTAGGCATATTCAAAATATAAAAACGCATATCCAAAGATTATATAAATACTACGTAATAAGAGGCGGGACTTCCATAGATACATAGCAAACCCGAATTTGTATAAAGTTTATTTGAAAAAGTATAACCCGTATAATTTGAAAGTAAGTCTAAGGGCATTCAGATATAAGGCAACTAGTGTCATATGATTTGGGCCAATAAAAAACATAGCAAACTTATTTTTTTTATTTTTTGATATGAAAGTTGCGCCAAACTGCGCATGTCAGAATAAAGCTTCTTCTTTCTTTAGGTTTTGACCTTCACGTTAATATTTTGCCATTAGTCAAGTAGGAATTTGCGTCAAATTTGGCAAAATCTGAATTCAATTGTAATTTGTCATAAGTCGTCAAAAAGTCATGTCAGGGTCTCAGGGTAGTGAGATTTGGCGGCAACGAGGAAATACACGATACGCTTATTTCTTCATGATTATTTCATTTGTGAACTTTTACTGAACAAAATTGACTAATTTCACTCGATACAAACACGAAATTCCATAATTATCAAAAATCTTCAACCATCTTTTCTCTCGATGGCGACAAACCCATTCAAAATAAAGCAATTTTTTTCTATTTCTTAGACCAAAGATAATTTTACATCTTACTTCAACCTGCGAACAACCCTCGACCAGCCACAAAACTTGATTAAAAACTCTTTTGTCACGAGACCTCACGTCCGGGAACCACTTGACCTACCACCGCATTTAGATCCTTTGTGATCAGGATAAAGGAGCAGGTGACACAACTCGTTTATAAACGACTACTTTGTTACCATAAAATTTATGGCATACGTATTTTGACAAGTCGACTATTTATGAGGAACCTAATTGTAAAGGCTGTTTGTGTTGCACTTTGTGATTGTTCACATCTGGCTGTATGGCTACGTATTATCACTAGCAGCCCGTCCCAGCTTTGCACGGGTGGACTTTAGCTTTCCTCTTTAATCACTGCATTAAAAAAATACATCAAATCTGTAGTGTTGTTTTAAAGATATGTTACATACATAGGGACAGACAGTAGAACGTCACTTTATGTTATACTATGTAGTGATTCAGTTGCAGATAAAAAAATGTAATAATATGTATAAGGTTTTTTTATGATATGTTGCGACTTATTCGACGCCGTCAATAAAACACAATTGAGTTTCTCTGTAAAAAAAGATTTATTATGGTTATTTTACTGAAACAACAGAATTTACAATTTTATATGAAATATTTTTTTTTTATCATGAAATCTTTACATACCTGTAAAAAAGAAACGAAATTTAATGTTATTAGCTACGGTGTCTGTTTCTTTATTAATAATCCTTTTAAATAATTTTTACAAGTTTTACTTTAAGTTTTCTTTTATGACACGAAACGCCATGTTTTTTGACAGACCATAATTTATTCTTTTTCTCAATTTGAATGATGAGAATTCGAAAGAGAATTATAATTTTCTTTACATATGAAAAATGTAAAATGAATATTTTAAATATTACGTACGTAAAAAAAATATACGACTTTAAATTTACCCCATTTAACTCATATATATCAAATCGGGGGAACCGCAAAGGTACAACAGGATGGGCAGAGAGTTTTAAGGCGCCAATTGAATAAAGTTCGCCGTGTCGGCTAGTTGTATATATGACGGAGATAACAAGGTTTCATAGACTACTACCGTAATACAGCATTTGTATGTAGTTGTATGAGTTGTATCATTTATTTATGTTCTAAGTTAACAGGTATACGGAAATGGAGGGTCGTGAACTATTTTCATACGCTCTCGTTTCTCCACAAACACCAACCGTCGTTCGACTTCAATAGGCGACTGGCTCGCCGACATACAATACTGTACTTGAGAATGACTGCATAATCTTGATAGTTTTTAGAATATCATAAAAAAATGTTGATTTTTTAATTTCAAATGTCTAAATAAGAAACAATAATAGTCGGTATCAATATTTTGTTTAATGAGATTTTACGAAGAATTTAATTAAATCTTTTTTATTTCGCCTCTGTGGTCTAGCGGTTCAGTTGATGGACTTGACTGCGTGAGGTCCCGGGTTCGAATCCCGGGTAGGGCAACAAAAAAGAAAATTGGGTTTTTCCAATTTTCTAATAAAAAAACGTTGCTGCCGGCTGGCGATAGGTTTGCCACCTATCACGTTGTGGGACTTAGTGTCTTCGGCAAGTCGTGGGTGCCCTGGTTGTGCCTCTGCCTACCTCTTCGGGGATATGGGCGTGAAGATACTTTTTTTCTATTTTTATTTATCATTACTTAAATGTAATTTAAGAATAGACACCAGTAAATTACAGTGTTTGACATTTGACAGCACAGCTGACATATTCAGAGTTAAATTGTATTACGTTTGTGCTGCCACCTGGTGTTGGCTATATTTGTCAGACGAGCAAAGCTGAATATTAGCGCTAAGGTAGATTAAGTCTCAACAAATATTAAGCTTTTCCTTGACACACTCATGCTAACACACTTTATTTCTTTATTTTATTATCACTTTTTTTGTCTTTTATTTAAGTTGCTAATGTTAGAGTTAGGGTACATTTCAAGTTTTTTTTGTTAATGATGTGTGAGAATGTTTTCTTGCTTTCTTTCAGTAAAATAGTTATAAGTAATATCAGTAGTAAGTAAAAAAAAACAATGATTCTTTTTTTCATGGTGTTAGACAGCGGACAAGCACACAGTTTTCCTGATGGTAAGAGATAAATGTGTTCTAATGGGTACCATGGGACAAATCCCTGGCTTGTGCTGTAAGTATACCCGCTAGCCTACCTTCCGGACTAGAACATGACACTTTCTTTATCGCGGCACGAATATACCTTACCTATTTCTAGTAAGGAAAGTTGCTGCACAGCACTCTACAACCAGTGTTACAACCTATTTAACCTTCATTTGCCTAAAATTGATATTGATGATGGAACTAACACGGGAAAACATATTTCAAACAGATGACGATAAGATAAATAATTAATCTTATGTTAATAAAATTGTACTGATGCGTTACTTATAATCATTGATAGCCTAATATTAATAATCCCAACATTAAAAGAATTAATGAACTCCCGGCAAGTCTTATATATGTTTCTAATGTGGGTAAGAACTATCTTGGTCACGTTAGCTTTTCAAATGAAAAAATCTGCATCGAAATCGGTCCATTCGTTCACAAGTTATACACAGTCAATCTTATAGAACTTAAAAACCTCAGACAGAAAAAGAGGATTATGAGTTCAACTGTGTGTATATGTGTGTATGTCAGAAAGAGAGAGAAAGACTGTTTTATCGTAACTTTTAAACTGATTTCGATGTGGATTTTACGTTTGGAAGCTAAATTTTTTCGGGATGGTTCTTTGCTATATTACATATTAGTATTATTAGGGCTTACTGAAAATGTTTAATTGTATTATTATTCACTCTTAATCAGCAGTTTATGAAATAGCTTTTAGTGGATTTTGATAAAACAGATATCACACACAGTAAGAATGTAACTTTGATAAACAAAAAACTAAAAGGTTAAAATATTGAGAAAAATCATATTATATTAGTAAGTAGCGGAAATTGTTTTATATATTTTTACTGTTCCTGCTTTTTTTTAATTACCAATGAAAATATTCTTAAAAAACGAAAGCCATACTAATGTCAAAATGCAGGATACATTTTTTTCTGTACCCAAATATTTTTTAAGAAAAATATAGATAAACGCCTTTGTGGTCTGGCGGTTCAGGTGTTGGACTTGACTGCATGAAGTCCCGGGTTCGAATCCCGGGTATTGGATACGTGCCCGACTGGCGATAGTCTTGCCACCTATCACATTGTGGGACTTAGTGTCTTCGGCTAGTCGTGAGTGCCCTGGTTGTGCTTCTGCCTACCTCTTCGGGGATATGGGCGTGAAGATACTTTTTATAGGTAAACGTGGACCAAGTTTGGATATTATTTTGTTCTATTTAAATACTATTAAATCTGTCTATATGTACAGAAAAAGAGCTAATCAATGTAAAAGTTAGCTATGGTTGTATATTAATATACAACTGACTTAGCTACAACTGCAAAAATTCTTAAAGAATTTACTGACCAAATTCTTCACAACGCTCACTTAAAAGAGACACGTGCAGCAAATATCAAGACTAACTGCCCAAAGTAGTACTATAAATAGGCGGTTTTATTTTCATATTAACGACTGTTTTAGTTTTAATGCGCAACTTTTTATGATGAATTGGGTTTTTATTGCTGTTGTTGCTGCTATAGGAGATGCAACAACTGTATGTAACTGGGTTTATGGCGAAATAGGTAATTACTTGGGAACGATATTATTAATTTTATTGCTTGCATTTAAACTCTATGGGTGTTTTATGTGGCATATGTACTTTGTATTTGACCGATTATTACCTTTCTTGCTAAATAGATTAATAAAGAAGTCAATTGCTGAATGAGTGCTCCAACTTTGATATTTTCTTTTGTCGTATGTATGTGATAACCCCATCACCAACGTTAAATAATGTTATAAAATCTTCAAACCCGTGTTGGTCCGGGCTTCTTTGTAGAATAGAACATCTGCCTTCCTTGCCAGGCAGCTCGTAAAAGGCGAGCATAGGCTTACCGTCACTAACACCGTGACATCTGACTAGGTGGTAGAGTTTAGCAGCGACTCGCCCGGATTGGTACCACCGCCTTACTTATTCGTGCCGCTATAACGTCATGAGGTGTTCCGGTTTGGGGGGTAAGGTAGTCGGTAAACTTACTTTTGCTCGAGGCCTAACATCCCGGCCTTAGGTAGGCAACGCACCATTACCACCTTTGGTGTCTCTAGGCGACGTGAATTTCTTACCATCAAGAAATCCGTTTGCTTGTTTGCCTTCCAATATCATAAAAAAAAACCCGTATTACATAAAGGGTAGGAAGAGATACAACCAACTCACCAATAATTAGCGGCAAGTATTTTTCCCCACATCGTGATAGATGGCAACTGGGCTTAAAGCTTCGTCTAAAAGATTGCTTTTATAATAAAATGAAAAAAACAAATTTTGACCGACACCGGGACCTATTTTAGTGAACGCTAACAGAAGATCTCTAAACCACAAAGATGACATAAGCTTTTTTTTTTCTTTCTTTAAGTTTTGGCCTTCACGTTAGTATTTAGCCATTAGTCAAGTAGAAATTTGCATCAAATTTTATATCAATTTCAATTAATTTTAATTAGTCATCAGTCGTAAGTCGTCAATAAGTCATGTCAGGCTCTTGGGTAAAGCGGTGGCCTTTTTACACAAGCTCACGTAACGAGATTTGGCGGCAACGAGAAAATATACGATACGCTAATTTCTTTATGATTATTTCATTTGTGCACTTTTACTGAACAAAATTGTACAAAATGCCACCAAAATTGACTAATTTCACTTAATATTAACACGACATTCAATAATAATGAAAAAACTTCGACCATCTTTTCTCTCGATGGCGCCAAAACTCCTCATGACATAAGCTTGTAACTAAATTATTATCTAATTTCATTCGCGTAACCTCCCGAATGCGTGGAGTTATTTCACCCAGATTAGTACCACTGTTTTACCTAATCCAGGGTCGGATTTAGACCGGTGTTTGTGTATAACTAGTCTCAAGATTTCATAGCACATAAATAATGGCAAATCAAATTGATACACACTATAGTTCATCAGTTATATCTATCTCTATCTTTCTATATATCGCCTCTGTGGTATAGCGGCCCGGGTGTTGGACTTGACTGCATGAGGTCCCGGGTTCGAATTCCGGGCCAGCCAACAGAAAGAAAATTGGATTTTTCCAATTTTGTAATAAAAAAAATGTTGGTCGGGATTGGAAATGTGCCCGGTTGGCGATAGGCTTGCCACCTATCACATTGTGGGCTAGTCGTGGGTGCCTTGGTTGTACCTCTGCCTATCTCTTCGGGGATATGG
>NJDC01001780.1:29869-51255 GCA_002245475.1 Calephelis virginiensis | reverse complement strand
TCCATACATACATACTTACAAACTTTCGCATTTATAATATTAATAGGATTTCCTGAGTTTCCTCTACTATTAATGGCAATTTTTTATGGGGCTCGTATACATTTTTTAAAGAAATAGGTATTTTCGTAGTAAACAGAAATGTTTTGATTGATAATCTTTATTATACTTTTAAACCACCATTACTGAAATGAAAGATGTCCAAAAATCGTAAATATACACTCCTTAAAAATATTTTCTTATTACACCTTGAAAAATGTCATTACTTTTGTTATCTTTTACCCTAATAACATAACAAACACACATACTTGCACATTTATAATATTTGTAGACATATTTTATAAGTATATATGTAAAATAAATATCCTTTCCTTATTAAGCCAATGGTTCCAAGTCACGAATCAAATATTTCTATTCCGTCTCTTTATTCATTCACTCACTCAATACTCGTTTGAATGTCATTAAAGAATGACAAACTTAATTTATATTTCACTTCACTCAATTTAAGTTCCATTAAATGCCCCACGTAATCGAATTGTAGCAATCACAAAGCTATAAATCAAAACAATTTGATGTGCTCCCAACAATTAAGTGGCTGAATGGAAGAGATGGGAACGTACAAGTACTTAAATTAAAACAAATCTTATTTTCAACCGATTCCAAAAAAAGGAGGTCGTCAAATCGTCTGCATTTTTGTTCGTTGGTTACGCGATTACTTGACCAATGACGAGTAAAGTTTGATAGATATTATATGCATTTTTTGTACATTTTCTACGCGATTACTCGACTAATATCGAACAGATTTTGATAGTTCTTTTACGGATTGTTTGTATGTTTGTAACCTGCACGATTACTTGGTTGATAACGAACAAATTGTGTCTGTACTTGAATGGAATGGTCATGCATGATTCCGAGATATTCCGGAGATTCAGGATTCTGATACAAAATATTCTAACTTTTCCAAAGCTTAATTTATTTCGGTACTCACTAAAATCCAGTAAAATTGGCTCAGCTTTCACTATGTGAAAACGGGACATACGGTAGCTTTTGTACTAATTTTGCCATGGTCACAAAATGAATTAAACGGAAATTTTTAATTACAGATTTCTAAATTTTTGACAAGGTCATATTCAAGTCCTTGTTTAGTTGCCCCTAGAACTGTCCATCCCGTCGACTAAATATTTTTGTAAAAGATTTACCTATTATTGTTACAAATCCAACGTTATTGTATGGAAGCGAGAGTTGGGTATGTCAGAAAGAGCATGAAAGTAGGATAAATGCGGTCGAAATGAGAGCACTACGGAAAATCTGTGGTGTAACGCTCGCTGACCGCATTCGTAACAGTGAGATTCGAGAAAGAGTGGGATTGAAAGAAAGTGTTGGTGTTAAAATGCGAAAGGGCATGCTCCGCTGGTTCGGTCATGTGGAAAGAATGACAGATAAAAGATTGACAAAGCAGATATACAATGCGAATGTGGATGGATGTAGGTACCCGGGAAGACCAAGGGTGACATTTCACGATCAGATCAATCGGATATTATCCGAGGGTGGTGTCAAGAGTCTCCGAAACCGGCGTGTTTGTATGAAAAGGGTTATGAATGTGAAGGAAGCAAGACAGGTTTGTCAGGATCGTGAGGTCTGGCACTCGATACTCTCTGCCTACCCCGTAAGGAACTTGGCGTGAAGATATGTATGTGGATGTATGTATTGTTACAAATAAAAAAAAACACTCTGCTTCAAGCAATTAAATAACTAAATTGAGTAAGCTAATACGATTACACGTATTCTAATTCTTAGTATAGTATAATATATTCATAGTATAGCATAGTGTATAAACGATTTAGTTAATTTAGATTAGAAAGCATGTAACGTATGTATGTGCATCTATGTATGGAAGTATATGTATGCAATACATGTGGATGGATGTAGGTATCCAGAAAGATCTAGGTTGACATGTCACGATCAAATCTCTCGGGTATTATCCGAGAGTGGTGTGAGAGACGCGGAAACCGGCATGTTTATATAAAACGGTTAATGAATGTTGAGGAAGCCAGGCAGGTAAGCAAAGATCGTGAGAGTTGGCACTCGATACTCCCTGCCTACCACGTAAGGGACTTGGCGTGAAAATAAATATGTACATGTATATATGTATGTGTAGATAGATAAAGTTTGTATGGAAATCGTAACTATTACGCTATTATTCTAATAATAATTATATACGCTGACAAAGTCGTGGGTATTCAGAAAAGTATCTTCACGCCCATATCCCCGAAGATGTAGGCAGAGGTACAACCAAGGCACCCACGACTAACCGAAGACACTAAGTCCCACAATGTGATAGGTGGCAAGCCTATCGCCAACCAGGCACATTTCCAATCCCGACCAACATTTTTTTTTATTAGAAAATTGGAAAAATCCAATTTTCTTTTTATTGGCCGACCCGGAACTTGAACCCGGGACCTCATGTAGTCAAGTCCAACACCCGGACCGCTAGACCACAGAGGCGATTATTAGTGGGTATTCAACTAGTGCATATACCTATTCATCTAATATAGACTAAAGCGTCAGTGGTTATTACCCCTGTCCAAAAGCTGAGTTAGACCACTGTTACAATTCGTATCACGACAGACAACGGTAAGTCAATTAACTGACGCAAATCGTAATGAACCGTTAATAAAACGCATCTTGAATATTAATACTCCAACCTTTTTATACAATATACCTATTTAGCCGTAATAAGAAACTAATAAAAATACACTATGGCTTCATACTCTATGGTCCATTTGATTTATGGGAAGATTTAGCGTCATCGCGAAAGATGATTAGATGGCATTTAATTATAAAATAAAAATGCACAAGTGTAATATTTGTAAAAAATAGTGTATCCCGTACTTCCTTGTTGCTGCTAAATCTCAACTTAATGAGCTTGAGTAAAGAGGCCGCCGCTTTACTCAAGACTCTGACATGACATTCCATAACAACTTGTGACTGTATTGTAAGAAACTGAGGAAGAGGATTGCAAATGAATTAAAAGAAAAAGAATTTATTGATACGGAAGACGTAGCAATATGATGCAATGGTCATAGCCTGTCCCAGATGGGGATTATGATTAAAAACAAAACCTGGAGTTTTGGCGCCATCGTGAATGAAGACGGTCGTATTTTTTTCATAATTATTCAATTTCGTGTTTATGTTGAGTGAAATTAGTTAATTTAGGTGGGGGTTAATTTAACATTGTTCAGTGAAAGTGCACAAATGAAGTAATCGTGTATTTCCTCGCTGCCGCCAAATCTCAATAGACGAGCTTGAGTAACGAAGCCACCGTTTTACTCAAGACCCAGTCATGACTTTGTAAATAGTGACTAATGACTGAAATAAAGACTTAATTAATGCCGAAGACATGGCAGATTGGCCTAAAAGTCGCCGTAGCCGGTCCCAGAAAAGGTTAAATTAACTAGTAAACTAAAAACAAAACCATCTGAGTTTTGGCGAGATCGAGAGAATATAATGTTGTTTTTTGCACCAGCATTAGCATTAGTCGAGTTGAAATTTGCATATAGTTATTCGATTTTATAAAATCGGGCTTAAATTATTCAAAATTAGTCTTAAGTCTTGACGACTTGATAAAGTCATGTCGGGATTTTGAGTAAGGCGGTGGCCCTATTACTCAAGTTCAGTAAATGAGATTTGGCGGCAACGTAAAAATACATAATTTATAATTTATATTTTGTAAAAAATAATAGTGTCTGCACTTTCACAGAATAAAATTTTACAAAATGCCACCAAACTTGACTAATTGTACTCGAAATAAATAAACGGGAAATTCAATAATTACGAAAAAATGGTGCTAAAACCCGCGAGAGAAATATCAGCATAATTTTCTTGTAATTGTTGAATTTAATGTATACAGTGAGCAAACTTTGCAAATTTTCACGGCATTTTGTATAATTTTGTTAGTTCAATTAAAGCGCACAAATTCAGTTCATGAATAAATTAGTGCATCGAGCACTCGAAGAGCTTCTAGGTGATGATTACTCTGCCTCTTTACCTAAGACCCTGACATGACCGGAATTACGAATAATTTTAAATAATTTAATAAAACTTCACCATCTTATCATGTGTTTTAGTAACATTTAAACTGATGGTCATCTTTTGGTATTGTCCAGTTACAAGTTAGAACTCAGAATACCTGTCAACAGATCCTGAGCAGACCTTAGACTATATTTATAAACATATTATTCAATATAATAGTACTAAGTCAGAAAATAGAATCTCTTCGCCCATATCTCAGAAAAGGTTGGCAGAGGCACAACCAGGGTACCCACGACTAGCCGAAAACACTAAGTCCCGCAATGTAATAGGCGGTAAGCCTATCGCCAACACATTTCCTGTCCCGGGCAACGTTATCTTTTATTAGAAAATTGAAAATATAAATTTTCCAGTTTTTAAGTTGCTCGAATCGAACCCTTGACCTCAAGAAGTCAAGTCCGACGCCGAACCGCTAAACCACAGAGGCGACAAGAGAAATTAACAAACTCACGAAGAAAAAAATCAATGAAAACCTTTTCTTACCAAGGAAATATTTTTCGTATTAAACAAGTACTTTACTCAAGTTCAAGTTTAAACTTCCATCTTTGATCTTTTCTTCCTCTTTAACATTTTTTGTGCATATACTTTACAAACTGTTTAGTTTAGGATACGTCAACCTTTTGCACCTTCTTCATTTTCCATCAGGTTATCTAGAAAAAATCGTATTCACGCCGTAACCCCGAACAGGTGGCAGAGCTACAACCAGGATACTAATGTCTAGCTGAAGAGCCTCCCACGATGTGACGGGTAGCAAAATTATCGCCAACTGGGTACATATT
The DNA here is from genome assembly GCA_002245475.1 of Calephelis virginiensis. Taxonomy (NCBI): domain Eukaryota; kingdom Metazoa; phylum Arthropoda; class Insecta; order Lepidoptera; family Riodinidae; genus Calephelis; species Calephelis virginiensis. Next base: position 46,390 of record NJDC01001780.1, on the reverse strand, counting down.
CAATCCACGGTATCGTTATTTTTTTGAGAAAATTGCAAAACACTTTTTTTTCCGACCCGAAGATCGAAGCCGGGACCTCATGAAGTCAAATCCAACACCGCACCGCTAGACCACAGGGGTGACCAAGTAGCTTAAAGTTTACAATCTTCTCGTAGTTTCAAAAAGAAGAGAAAGGAGTTGAACAAGAAGCAAACAAAATGCAGCAAAAAGTATTACGCAAGAGGCTGTTTTAGACACAATTAATTACGCTTTTACTTTCTACAGCATATTTTTAATTACTATATTTTAGCTAACTGGTTTTGCTATTTTAGCATCATTAGGGCCTACCATGAACGCTAATAGCAGTATTATTTCCATCTTGCTAAATTTTCGCTTTTATAAGCAACTTTATGGTATACGTCATAAGGTTATCTTTCTCCAACTACAATTAGTATTGACGAAATAATACTGTTTTAAGAGCTTATGACTCCCTAGGGCTATATTAAATATCGAAACTGGTTGGCTAACATAATATAACAATATAAATATATTGTGGAAAGAAAAAAGTGAAATTAATAAATTGTGTCTAGAATGGAATTCCACCAAGCATCGACAATAAGAAGTATAGAAGCTAGAGACAATTTCTTTAAAAAGAAACAAGACATAATTGGTTCATACGTTCTTTAGGTAAAAGTTCACGTAGTAGTTTACTTTGCAAATAGTCGGGATTTAATAATATGGAGAGCACTTGAGGTTAGTCTGAGATTTTCCTGAATAGAATTGGCCCATTAATTAAATTTAATGACTCTTCACTTTGGAATACTGTGAAGTAATTAGTATTCTTTGGAACTAAAAACATGTTAATTCAAGATACGAAGTGGACATTACGGCAGGTGATAAAAACAATTTCGTAAAAAACTAGCTGACATGACTATTGCTTTCTCAAGTTAGTTTATTTTTTTTCAATCCCACTACCTTACATAATATTAAACTTCCTTTTTGTAATATGCACTATCCTAAAATAAATAAATAAATACACACATTTTTGGAGTAAACACTTGTACTTATCCATTATACACTTTATTTAATACTTCATTTTCAATACTTTTACATCATCGGGCTTTGAAACTAAAGTTTTTTTTTTATCTTTAGTTTCAAAGCCCTCATGTGCTGTAAAAAGTGAAACGGGTTGGTTAAAGAGTAACGAAAGTATTAAATAAAGTGTATAGTGTATAAGCACAAGTATTTACTACAAAAAACATGTATATGTAATGGAATTCCACCAAGTGCCGACGATAGTAAGTATAGATTCAAATAAATAAATAAATATCCCTGGACAAGTTACAGAAATTGAATCTAACCCCAAAGTAAGCAAACTATATCCTTGTGAGTCAACGATACTACCAGAATACATTTAATAAACACCCAGACCCGGAAATGCAGACATCTAAATGTTCATCACACATATGCCTGCCCCGTCGGGAATAGAAGCCAAGCCTCACGGTTGAGCGGTGTAGTTAGGCGTGTACGCTGGCCACTCGACCAACGAGGCAATGTATATTACAATATAAGTTTCAAATATAAAACAATCTTTTTGTGTGTTTGTCAAGGTTCGCAGGGTAGAATAGGGCAACTGTCTTTCTCGTAAAAGGAAAGCACAGGTTTAAATATAAGTACATTATGTACAGGACCACTGGTAATAGAGTGCTGTGCAGCAATTATTACAGGTCTCTCATGTTCTAGTCTGAAGGGTAGGATAGCTGTTAGACTTGCATAATAGGCCTTTCATCCCAGCCTCAGGACAGCGACGCATCTGTAATATCTATGGTATATGTAGGCCACTATTATCTTTTCCCATCAGGAGAGCCATGTGCTTGTTCCTTACCTCTCACATAAAAACAAAATCTAGCAAACCACATTAAAATTCTAAACAGCAGTCATAGAATGTTGTGTTTGTGAATGTGTGTGTACATTTTAAATGGTGTATCTTGTTTATTTTAGTTTTAAATTAATATTAGTTTCGTTTTTCTCCTCACTGTTATTATTAACTAACGCCCCGCTCCGGCTTCGTACGGGTGTAAAATATTCACATAAACCTTCCTCCTCAAACACTTTATCTATTAAACAAAACCACACCAAAATCGGTTGCGTAGTTTTAAAGATATAAGCAAACAAACGGACAGAGAAAGCGTTTTTGTTTTATACTATGTGATATTTTAATCTTATGTTATGGTTTTTGTATGTTTAATCTCTTTACCTACTGAACTCATGTTTATGTAGTCTCCTCAGAAAAAAAAGGTTGTCTGGTAGAGATCGCTTTGTTTGGCGATAAGACCGCCTTTTGTACTTACTTTTGTACTTATTTTGTAGTAAGTTTAATTGTGCACAATAAAGAGTTCATTCATTCATTCATTCCATGTGTTAACAATATGTTTATTCAACCAAATTCTTAACAAAAATAAAACATTATGATATTTAGTTTTATAAACGATAAACATATGGTATCACAAATCATCGCCCAAAACATTTGTGATTAAAAATAATTTAGTTAGCAGCTGAAATAAATCTAAATAAAAACATACGACGAAATGACACCTCTTAATTGACACGTCGGGTTACTGGACCATGTAGTGCTCTGAAACGTGATACTATGGCAATATATTTAAAATATGATTTGTCTGTATTTGTATTCATGCTATGATATAATTTGCGAGGGGATCTGAGGACGTGCCAGTCATAATAATGTTCATGTTTTCAGGCGGTGGCTAATTTGTGAAAATGGCCTGTGATTTTAGGAATGATTTCAATGTTTGTTTGCAGTTTTAGAATTTAGTTTTCTAAAGTATTGCAAGGCAAGATAATTTGAGCTTAGTAAAACTATTTTTTTTATTTTAATTTTTATTTTATGATATTGAAACGCAAACAAGTAGACGGATTTCTTGATGGTAAGAAATTCACGGCGCCTAGAGACATCAAAGGTGGTAATAATGCAGTGCTAACCTGAAACCAGGATGTTGAGCCTGTAGCAAAAGTAAGTTTACCGGTTACCTTGTGCTCCGAACCGAAACACGTTAACGGCAAGCATAGTCATTACGGCGGCAGGAAAAGGTAAGGCGATCGTACCAATCCGGGCGAGTCGCTACGAAACTCTACCACCTAGTCAGATGTTACGTTGTTAGTGACGGTAAGCCTATGCCTGCCTTTTACGAGCTGCCTAGCAGGAAGGCAGATGGTCTGTTCTGTTAAGGAACGTGGACCAACATGGGGAAAAAAATTAAGGAACCGATTTCGACTTCAATAGGTATACAAAATAATAATCTAGATACATAAAAACTACCTAGGATTCCATCATCAGATGTAGAATGGGACTACGTCGGAAATACGCCATTTAAAAAAAACTAAAATTTGTTTAGAAATGATAGAGAAATCATAACAGTCATAAAAATATGGGTCGAAAATATCATCTCCTTTTTCAAAGTCAGTTAAAAAGCAGGCAGATTTAGTACCGATAAGAAATATACGTCACCTATAGACATCAAAGGTGATAACGGTGCGTTGTCAGCCTGAAACTTGAATGCAAAAGCTGCGGGAAAAAGTAAAATCTTAAATGGGCAAACTAAGTCTATGAGTGAAGCCACAGTCACAGCTTGTAACATAAAGTTACACTTTTTTAGTAATAATGTTAATGGCATAATCTTGCCCTCTGTTTCTGTTTCTACATATATCATCTTGGCAACTATAGTTGCCAAGATGATATAGTTGCATTATAATGCTGTGATATAATCTAGATTAATATTTGGTTAGCTCTCCAGTAAATGTAGCGAGGAAATCAACATGGCCGACTTGAGTTCTTGTTTAATAACGTGTGAAATTTGCCAACATTCCATACATTGTCTGATGATTTATTATCTCATTGGGAAGGGAAAGCCATAGCACTTATTTTTATAGTAGAAATAAATGATATAATAGTAGCCGTATTTATAATTTTGACATCTTAGTTTTTATGTATATCCAAAATTTAACAATTTTATTGTTTTTCATTACTTAAAACCTTATTTTTCTTTTATTTTTTATTTCAAAATATTTACAAATAAACTTGCTTTTTCTAGATAGAAATAAAAAAATAATATATTTCTCATAGATTATATACTATTTATACTTGTACAATTTATAAAATTCTAGCTCATTTAGTTGAAATCAGATAAAAAACATTTTTACGTGACAAGTCAACCCAAGAACATACGGGTCATCTGATGATAAGAGAAAACCTTGGCCTATAGACGACATAGATATTACAGGTGCGTTGTTCTCCTGCAGCCAGGATGGCAGGCCTATTTTACAAGGTTACCCTACCCACCGGGACGGAACATGACCGAGTCATTATGGCGCGAATGGATAAGGCGGTGGATACCTACCCAGGCAAGTTGCACAGCAATCTACTACCAGTGGTCTTATTGCTACAGACCTACGCCTCTTGAAATATGATTTCGAAAATAAATATGAAAAAAAATATGGGTTAACTTAATGAAATAATATATTAATGAATTAAATTAATAAGCTGAAATAAACTTCACCTTCAATAAATAACATAATTAAATAGACTAGTGGTCGCCCATTGGTGGAAATTCGACCATAATACATTTTAATATCTTGTTGATAAGAACGCCATCTTCATTTCTTAAGACCGACTACTTTGTTTCCAAACTTTTTAGTGCGCCATCTGTGTATATTTGTTTGTGTGTGTCAAATGCATGGTAGTGTAGGTAACGTTTTATTTATTGATTTAATGTAATTTGTAAGCATTATTATTGAAAAATATTAGCGTTCCGCACTTCTCCTACATATAAACTATAAGTTCGCCAAATTTTATGCTCCTGCGTCCGCGCAATTTTCGTAAAAAGGGTTCAAAGTTTTGGCATCACGTATTAATATATAGATGTTCATAAATGTAATGTGAATTAAAGTTGCAATCTAGATTTCTTTTTATCAAAATTAAAAAATACATGCATGTCGTACCATAATTTAAAAGTGTGTAGATATCTGCAATTGAAGCAAAATAATTTATAAAGTAAAGCATTGCAGCTAAAAGGACCTTAAAAGAAAATAGCACAATTTAAATACGGTAAAGTTGCACAAACCCGACTTTAATTTCAGTATTATTTCCTCTAAGTAAACAATTAAATGTATATTGTTAACTAGGTACAATAGGTATAACAAAAATAACCTTAATTGGATTAGTTACTCTAAAGGAAGATATGCTTTGTCTAACATTCAAACATACATCAACTTGACGACAACTTCGGTTTTATTGTAAGCTAAAAACACAAGGTCAACTTCTCTTAGTTAAAAGCAGGATCGTACGTCCTCGGTCTAATTAATTAACCTTACATTTTATCAACTCCAAGATACAGAATTCTAAACTTAAATAAATAAACCATTCATTAACATATCAGTGGTTTTAGAGATGCATCGATACCTAATTCAGTTGATACCAAAGTTATATCAAAGTATCGTCGACAGTGATATTAGTACTGATACCAATATCAACATTGACATCGACACCAAAACCGACACCGAAACCGATATAACCGATATACTAAAACAAATAATGAATATTAAAAAAAATCTCAAACATCATCTAAAACGTCTGTTTGGATAATACATATTTATTGAGAATGATAATAACAAATCAGAGATCTAAGGATTTATCGAAAGAAATTTATGGCGGTATGTTCAAAATGTACTAAGAAATTTTATTGCCGAATCTGACAAAATGGAAAACTCGCGATATCACTGATACATCGATATCGATATCAATATTGTATGCATCCCTAGTTAAGTAATTTGAGAGGCCAAATGCGAACTAGTCTCTAATCAAAATAACAGCTTCAACCTAATTTCTTAATCTCAATACAAAATCTTGATTATCGCTAAAGGCTTAAATAAGGCATTCGAATAATCCATATATAATATCAATAACTCTAACTCAATAATATTATACATAAGCTACAAAAAGCCACAAAACTGTGTTTTCTTATTGTGACACTAGGGTTCTCTAACAAAGATCGGTTCCTAGCAATAAAAATTTGCGTATCCACTACACAAATACAATTGTAGCAAGCAAATAAAGAATTTTTGTTATTCTAATGTACAGTTATTGGAGCGACATAAATTACTTGGTAATACAATGGATAGTCACAATAAATTAAGAGCAGTATAACAGTGAATTTCGTAACATCAGGAAAACCGTCTGCTTGTTTGCCTTCCAATATCATAAAAAAAAACAAAGTAAGCTTTTAGTTCTTAACAGATTTGACATATTTTGTTCAGACAAGTTCCTCACGACAGACATATTCATTGACCATATGGTTACAGCTAATTGTAGACATTAGACAATCTGCATATTGTTTGTGAATGACCGCAGTTAGTATTCATTTAGCGTTGAAATTCAACACTCTTCATGTGAAGTAAATTGTTCACGCGTTATATTGTAATGATATGTTTAAAATGCACTGTTTGTCGTTTAAACAGACATTACACAATGTTTTTCGTGAAAGAACTCAGAATCTAAGAGATTAGGAAAAAATATTATCACATTGAAATGTCAAACCTGCATACAAATTGTGAATACAGTTGCATAGGAATTAAGCAACAGATATTGTTTTCTTTTGGTTTCGGCTTTCGCGTTCATATTGCCATTAGTCAAGTAGAAATTTGCAACAATTTGCATCAAATTTACCAAAATCGGAATTCATTTATAATAATTAGTCATAAGTCGTTGATAAGTCATGTCAGGGTCTTGGGTAAAGCAGTGGCCTCATTACTCAAGCTCATATATTGAGATTTTACGGCAACGAGGAAATACACGATACGCTAATTTCTTCATGATTATTTCATTTGCGCACTTTCACTGAAAAAATTTTTACAAAATGCCAACAAAATTGACAATTTTCACTCAATATAAACACAAAGTTCAATAATCATGAAAAACCTTCGACCATCTTTTCACTCGATGGCGCCAAAACCGCAACAGATTTTATTGCTTCCAATACGTTGGTTGTTTTTTTTTATTTTGGCGTTAGCATTTGCCATTAGTCAAGTTGAAATTCGCATCAAGTTACCCGATTTAGTACAAGACTAAAATTATTCATAATTAGTCATATTATTATGTCATCGTACAAAGTCATGTCAGGGTTTTGAGTGAATTTGTGGCTTGACATTTAATGAGATTTGGCGGCAAGGAGGAAACACACGATATACTAATTTCTTCATGAATATTTCACTTATACATTTCAACTGAACAAAATGCAACCTACATCGAATAGTTAGACTCAATATATACACGAAATAAAATAGTAACGAATGTACTGCGACTAGATGGTGCCAAAACTCTGGTAGCTGTTTAGATTTTGATGCCATAAATCAAATTTTTCAACTTCTGACACTTTCAAAACGATATGCAAAAATCGTTATGGTAAAACTTAATTCGTAACGTAATTGCAGTAATACTCGTATGATTCTACGTTCGTAACTTTCTGCTATTTTTGAACTTATTTTAAACATGTTTCGTCTTTGAACAAGCATACAAGTCTTCGAATGGTAAAAAACAACATACATACATCGTGTAATGTCAGCCTAGGTCTCCCCGGGTACCTACATCCATCCACATTCACATTGTTTAATTACTTAATCGATTTTTCGTCAGCCATTCTTTCTACTTGTCCGAACCAGCGGAGCATGCCCTTTCTCATTTTAACACCAACACTTTCTTTCAATCCCACTCTTTCTCGAATGTCACATTATGAACGCGGTCGGTTAAAAACTACCCTGAGCAATAGACACCATTGATATTACAGATGTGTCACTGTTCTGCTTCCAGAATGTAGGTCTATTTTATACCGGCTACCCTCGTACTAACATATTATAATCTAATATATAAAGTTAATTAATTAAACATCTTCTCACCTGTACCCCCAAAAAGATAGAGTATCAGTTATACTCCACCTTTTTGGGGGTGCTCTGCTCCATAGATCCAGGTCATATATTTACTCTCACAGTTACTTTGTCTCACAAATCACAATGCGATATGTGCTAAATTTATCATCAACCAGGCACTCATCTAATCCCAAGCAATTTCTTTAACATTTTTGAAATTCTCGACCTGAGAATAGCCTTCGAACTCATGCAATCAATGTTAACACCGATCCAATAGACCACAGAGGCCATTATTTATTAAAAACAAGCTCGTAGTATCACAAACAATGTAAAAGTAATAGAGCGGAACAAAATTTATACGGATCACTTCCTTAATCATTCCTAACATGAAACAGTTTTGATTAAAATAAAAACTAGCAAATTATAAGTTTTTCACTTTATTATTCACTATTCAGAGCAATAAACAATAGAGAATGAAAATACGTTCTCTCCACAACTCGCATGTTTTGTTTGCAATAATTTAAAAAATAACAAGGACTTTTCGCGGTGCCCCTTCATAACGGTTTGGGGGAAAGATAGACTTTTACATCGAATTGAGTGCATCCATTAAGCTGACGCTTGCAACTCATTTGTATGAAATACCAGGAAACAATATCAGGCATAAAAATGCCTAAGCATTTCATACCGTCCTTTTAATGATGATCTTTTTGCAACGTTCTTTTATTTTTACGAGATATCATTAAGAGGAATAACTTTTAATTTATGATTTAGAATTGAATAATTGATAAATAACCTCTTTAGTTTTAGTCGTATCATATTTTAGTCATTTGGATTGCTAGATCACTCCACCAGTGAAGTGAATGACTTGCCTGGATTAAATGAATACATTTTGGATTAAATGAATACATTATGCACCAAAATTTACAATAATACACACTATTTCACTTATAATATTTAACTTAAGTGCAAAAAGGCGATCTTATCGCTTAAGAGCGATTTCTGCCAGTCAACCTTAGGGTAAAGGAGACAATTTATGTACCTATTTAAAAACTATGGTCCCCTACCTTCATAAAACAAATACATATATCTAAACTTATACTAAACCAATAAATATATAAAAAACTAAAACACAAAAATACATTTCCTAAAATACATATACATATATGTATGTATAATAACTAGGTAATATTACATCAAACGTATATTACAAATAAAATAACAACAATAATAAAAAAACAAATTTACAATCTGGAAAGAAGAAGAAAAAAAATGTATCTTTATCACTCTCAAAACAAAAATGCCGCTATTTTACTTTTTCTATCGCACCCAATCACAAATTTTGGTTCTAATACTAAATAAATAACTTTCGGCGTTCCAGACTTAATATTTTCAATTACTTGCAAAACTATACTTATTGGTATAGTTTCTTATACAACGGAGTTGTTTTAATCTCAGGTTGGCAAAAGCCTATTGAATTAGGAGGATAAAAGAAACTGAGATAAAAGACTAATCAACGAATCGTCACATTGAAAAAAATACTAGAAAAATATCTTAAAATCTGGAACTATTTTTTTTACATGAGCGAGAGCATCTGCTGTTAAAATCTTAACGTCATCTTTACCTAAATTAGACGAGTAAGATTTGGCAGCATCGAAAAATCACTCAATATACTAATTTATCAATAAATACTTTACATGTGAACTTTAACTAAATATAATAATTGCAACTTAGACTGACTAAAAGCTACTCAAGGTGTTATTTAAATAATCGAATATCGAAATTAAATAATTACGAAAAAGACAGTCCATTTTTTTTTCGATTCCGCCAAAACTTAAAAAGTAAAAACAAACAGCCATCTTTAAAAAACTTTAAATTTTAAAATAAGAACTCATCACTTCAGTTGCAGTATTAAAACCAGGTTAGTAACTCCAAAATAAACAAAAGTAAAGACAGTCCTCAAAAATTCCCTTGTAGTTGTCGACCAGCTCCTGATTTAATATTATTAAAATCACGTGTACGAAATAAAATCAGATACAACAGATGTTCACGCGCACTTATTACAAATCACTATGTATCCAGTTCCACAGACACATTAGTTGCATATTGCAAAATGAATTTCAAAAGATTCAACTTTTGATAAAACTCACAGTTAACTTAGTTTTTTTTATGTTATAAATAAAAAATAGACTAAAATACATAAATAAACATCCCTGGACATTTTACACAAACTAAATCTAATTCCAAAGTACGCAAATTATGTTTTTTATGATATTGGAAGGCAAGTATGCAGACGAATTTCCTAATGGGAAATTAATTCTGCCTAGAGACACTAGAGGTGGTAATGGTGTGTTGCGAAGCTGAGGCCGGGATGGTAGGTCTCGAGCAAAAGTAAGTTTACTGGCTACCTTATCCTTTAAATCACAACAACGGAACACATTAACGGCAAGCACTGACATTATGGCGGCAGGAATAGATAAGACGGTGGTACTAATCTGGGCGAGTCGCTGCAAAACTATATTACCTAGTCAGATGTCACGGTCTTAGTGAAGTAAGCCTATGCTCGCCTGCTACTAGCTGCCTGGCAGGAAGGCATAGTCTATTCTGCAGATCCCGGACCAAAACTATACCTATTACATGTCTCACAATCAGGTAAATTTACTATTTTCATATTGCCTAAAGTTATTGAATGGACAAAGGCCTGATTTTAGATGATAAGTCACAACGCTAATGCACACTTTGACTATATAATAATACTTTACCCTAAGCAAAGGCCACTCGCCTTCCTGACTTGCAAGAGCTGTAATATAATGGCAAAAAATTTAAATGAAGAAAAAGAAAGAAACAAAAAATCCCAGAGACTTTACATTAATTTCTTCACGAACTTCACTTGTGAACTATGACTGAACTATATAATACAAATTAAAACTAAATTGAATAATCTACCAATTTAGTTTAGACACGAATTTCAATAATTATGAAAATCTTAAGTCCATCTTTTCTCTCGATCACGCCAAAATCAATGCAATACTTTTATCTTTAAATATTGGATACAAGCTCACAACCCATACAGCCTTAGACATTGTAAATGCATTCCAATACAATTTCGGCAGGAGTCCGGACCCACCTGTCCGCAATCCGAACGTGCCACAGTAATTTATTCGATCTCGTCTGGGTCCAATATCTGCAGCCCTGCGGTATGTCATGCTGTCATGAACAAGTTTGACATGATGGTAATAGCATTTCTTTTTCCGCCATTTTGTTTTGTCTAGTGTTTCAGTGTTTTTATTTATTTATAGTTTCGGATTTTTATATTTCGATGTTATTATTAAAATGTTATAAATAAGGTTGTGTAAGATTTGCGTTTTGATCTGTTTTTGAGAAAAGAGCCACCTAATGTTTTATAAGACGAACAGTTTCTGGTACATATTTTGAAACATAATATTTCCAACAAAATATAGGTACCCATTAGATTTTAATTAATTTTCTTTACTAAAAATGGGTAAGGAAATGCCAGATTTTTTAAATATGGTTAGTTTGTTTACATGGTATTTAACTTAAAAACTTTCTTAACGTAGTTTATATAAATATGTTTCTATGGTGATTATTAACTATTAGTTAAGAAATTCAAATTTGAAAAATAAAGCAAATTCAATCGCACGCCGTTTAAAAAAATACCGTAAAATAACTTCAGATTTTACTGCCTGTAGGTGGAACATACCTGAAACAAAATAAAAAAAAGTTATTCATATTAACTTTTTGTACCATTGCTTTAGGTACACTATAATATTGTATAAAATACTTATAAAAATTATATATAAAAATTGACTGCTAAAAATAATTTATATATACGGAAGACATGGTAGCATGGCCTAAAGGTCTTAGCCGACCCCAGAATGGGGCAATTTAAATCAAAGAAAAAGAGGAGTTTTGGCGCCATCGTAAATGAAGATGGTCGTAATTTTTTCACAATTATTGAATTTAGTGTAAATCATGAGTAAATTTAGGTAATTTAGGTGGATATTAGTTTAATTGTGTTCAGTGAAAGTGCACAAATTAAATAATCATGAAGAAATTAATGTGTCGTGAATTTCCTCGATGCCGCCAAATGTCCCAAAGTGAGCTTGTGTAAAGAGACCACCGCTTTACTAAAGACCCTGACGTGACTTTATAAATAGTGACTAATGACTGTATAAGAACAATTAATACGGAAGACATGTGACAAATGTCTGTATAATAAATAATTAATACGGAAGACATGGCAGCATGGCCTAAAGGTCTTAGCCGGCCCCAGAAAGGGGCAAATTGACTAAAAAAAATTTAAAGAAAAAGAAAAAATACCTGTTGAAAAACAGAAACAGGAGAATTACCGGAGAGTTTTGGCTTCATCGGGCGTAAAGATGGTCGAAGTTTTTTCATAATTTTTGAATTTCGTGTTTATATTGAGTGAAATTAGTCAATTTTGGTGGCATTTTGTACAATTTGATTGATTGATTGATTGAGTGAAAGTGCACAAATGAAATGATCATGAAGAAATTAGCGTATCGTGTATTTCCCAGTTACCGCCAAATCTTACTATATGAGCTTGAGTAAAGAGGCCACCGCCTTACTCAAGACCAGACATGACTTTTATTGACGACTTGTGACTAATTTTGAATAATTGAAACCCGATTTTGGTAAATAGGTTAACTTGATGCAAATTTCTACTTGATTAATGGCAGTGCTAACGCGACTGCTAAAAACTACGAAAGAAAGAAGGAGAAGTACCAATATTTTAACTGGTCTCAAAAAGCAAAGGCACTTATTATTTTGTTTGTTTTTACTAATTATTTCAAAGTAATCGCGTAACAAACATGCAGAATGTTTATTTTGTGAGCGCGGAATGAATTTTCCAAATTCTCTTTTCGCGACGTTCAGTTACTTTTGAAAGAAACTTTATGAAGTTTTCGAAGGTTTTAGATATAATTTTAAGATGGTCCCTTGTAAATTTGATCAAGTTATTTTAGTTGCGTTCTTACCTAGAACATTCAGTTTTTATTTTGTAGTTTTACTAAGCTTAAAATTTGGATAAAATCGCCTATGTGGTCTAGTGCTCCAACGTCGGACTCGACTTCTGGAGGACTTTTGTTCAATCCCTAAGTCAGGCAACAAAAAAATGCATATTTTCAATTTTATAATAAAAATAACGTTGCTCGGGGTTGGATATGTGCCCGGTTGCCACCTATCTCATTTTGGGACTATGTCTTCGGCCAGTCGTAAGTGCCCTGATTGTACCTCCGCCTATCTCTTCGTTATGGGTATGAAAATACTTTAAAATTTGGTATGGGAAAGAAAACAAGAGACCATATTTTTATTGCATTGATTGTGATTTAATACATTGAGTATTACATTAAAGAAGCAACAGACAATTATTCTCGTCAATGGACATTTAAATTGTTATTCTGGCTTGCGACCGACGTCTCCGCAGATTTAAAACAATAGACTCAATGAACCTAGCCTTGATCAGAAAATTCTCTGATTGAATTATGTAACACATGATTTGAATAGCATACGTAATCGTTTCAAAGTTTTTTTTTTATGGAAATAATGTTGTATACTTTTATTACTTATACTTTTCCAGAGCATACTCTCTATTAAACTTAATTAAAGTAATTTCATCTTACAGTGTCATTTGCAACTGAAGATGATGAATACGGAACGAAAAAAATCAAAATCGGTTGGCTTTTGGTTGATTAAAAAATACAGTGGAATTGAGAAACTCATCCTTTTTGGAGTCGATTAAAAAGAAATCAGTTTATAGTTAAGGCTGGCTAGACTACCATTTCCAAAATATTTAACATCCATAACTTTATTACCTTAACGATCGAGTTCTGAACGCTACCAAGTCTGAAACCCTTAAAAACTGACTTTTTTCTCCGTTAGCTGTGGCGAGCCGTAAAAAGTTTGACTTTTACTATTTTCAAACACGCTGTACAGTAAGTGCTGGTGTACTTTGTAAGCGTGATAAAACCGCAGACCACTCGCCAGTTACAGATCTTTAGTACTTTTAGTGTTGCGTGTTACATTGTAAGTATGAAATCTACTGAAGTATAATAGGATTCTAGACCGTAGTAAAAACTGGTTGTAATCATTGGCCTCCATCCATCTGGACCGTAAATTCAACCCAAATTTAATAATAATCGGAAGATGGAAGGCAAGGTTTCTTGCAAGGTTACCTTTGTCGGAAAGCTTGTTTACAACCATCTAAAACGTGTTTAACTTTTACGTAGCCCTTTTATATATCTATAGGTAATTAGATATCTTAATAAGATATCTAGCTGATAATAATGCTTTGAACTGTTCCTCATAATGATATTGTTTTGGAGAAAAGAACACGACAAACCTGCTGAACTTTGGCCGTATTTTTTCTCTGGGACGTCGCTTTCTCGTCGGTCGTCGATCAATAGTATTCTCAATTTCATGCAAATTGAAAATCATAAACAGTTCGCGAGTATCGCAATTTACAATTTGGATGAAATCGACATTAAAGAGTAACCCTACAGGAGTACCCCAGTTACATCTATAGTATATAACGATGAAGTGTCATCGTTATATACTTCCTTTGAAATCAGGAGTCCTATATACCCCGACAAAACCTGTAATAATTAAGTTAAGGTATTAATATATAATGTCAAGAACCATTTTGATCACGTCAGCTTACAAACAAAAAAATTGCATCAAAATCGTTCCATTCGTTGAAATACACACGCATGGAGAGAAAGAGCGAACTTACAACCCAATTTTTTACAGTTAACTTAAGGTTGCTTTAATTAGGAATTTTAATCCTTTTCTAAGTACAAATCTCAAAAGATCCTTATAATGAACTTCTAACCCTAAACTAACAAGAACAGTTGATTTAAAGACGTAAGTATATTACAAACGTAAAACGTCTTAGGCACTGTCAAAAGCAAGCGAGCTGGGGTTCGCAGCCCCTCTTCCGTGATACCCTAACTACTTCCTTTGTATAATTAGCCAGCTAATAAGCCGCCTTCTGTAACTCGGCGTGCACGACCTTCGTCATTTCTGAATGAACCTGTCAATAATAATTACCGACTAATGGAATTTGTCCCGAGTGTCACTGTAAAAGGAATATTTTTTTTCCATTTATTTAATAAAATAAAATACAATTTTTTAACAAAAAGCTTTGCAAAAACCTTAAATTGGTTTGTCCGCAAGCTTACCTGTCTCCCGCAACAATTTAAATTGTAATATTTTAAAAAATACAATAATAAACATATAATATAGGACCTATTCACAATTCAAGTAATAACACAGGGTGTTTTTCTAAATAAATATAAATAAAATAAATAAATAAACCTGTACAAGTCACACAAATTGAATCTAACCCCAAATTAAGCAAATTATATGCTTGTGTTATGGGTGTTAGTCAACGATACTAATACATAAAAATATTTAAATAGATCACAGAATAAATTTAATAAGCACCCAAACCCGAAAAATGCAGATATCTAAATGTTCATCACACTAACGCTTTCCCCCGTCGGGAATCGAACCCGAGCCTCGCTGTTGTTCGATGTAGTTAGGCGTGCACGCTAGCCACTCGACCAACGAGGCGGTCAGTACTAGTTGTTTTGGCGTACTTCGTTTCATCCGTTCAGTTTGTATGGGAAATACGACTTTCTTTTATTCATATAGATAGATAGATAGATATATCTAGAAGTTGCGACAAACTTCGTTTCGCCCATTCAGTTAGTTTTTTTATAGTATTGGAAGGCAAACAAGCAGACGGATTTTCTGATGGTAAGAAATTCCCGCCGCCTAGAGACACCGCGTAATGGTGCGTTGCCAACCTGAGGCTGGGACGTTAGGCCTCGAGGAATAGCAAGTTCACCGGCTACATTACCCTCCGAAATGGAACACGTCATGACGTTATGGCGGCAGGAATACGTAAGGCGGTGGTACCAATCCGGGTGAATCGCTGCGAAATTCTACCACCTAGTCAGATGTCACGGTGTTAGTGATGATATACCTATGCTCGCCTTTGACGAGCTGCCTGGCAGGAAGGCAGATGGTCGATTCCGCAAAGAAGCCCGGACTAACACGGGTAAAATTAAAATGTTGTTTTTCCTAGTTTCATCTCGAAGTTTAACGGGATAAAAGTATCCTATGTCCGTCTCCTGGCTCTGAGCTACTTTCCCGCCAATGCTAAGCATAATCGGTTTAGCCGTTCTTTAGTTTCAAATAGTGTAACTAACCCAACTTGCTTTCATATCGATTATAATAACGTGTTCTAAATAAATGCATGTTCTACTAGCTGACCCGTCCAGTTTTTTGCTTTTTCTGAATCTTTTCCTGCCATTAAGCCTAGACTAGACTGGACTGTCCTTTTATCCGGCATTGTTGTAGTAGACAAGTCGCAAGAAATGCCGCATAGGAAGACAGTCAATTATTATGTAATTTCACTAGAATTTGTAAGTTTTATTTAAATTCTATTTTTAAATAATTTAATTATTTTGACTTTGTATTAATTGTTTAACAGTTTAAAATCAGCTATTGTATTATGTATATTAAGCAAATTAATTTGAATCATTTATTTATTTATATCATGTC
>NJDC01001780.1:8530-28217 GCA_002245475.1 Calephelis virginiensis | reverse complement strand
ATTGGCAAGCGATAACATAAAAATGGATCAAAATATCAATCTTGGACAGCGAGTTTTGGATTAGGATTTATTATTAATATTGGCCGTAAGATGATATAGCCAAGTTTTGCTTACATCAAAAAGCTATAGGTGTACCAAATGTTTGAACACCATGAAACCTATAGGCACTGGTAAGAGACAGTCACTAAAAAGTAAGGCTAGACGTTGTAGAATCAGACATATGTGCTAATGCTCACTACCCAGCATAAAAAAGCGGGCGAAATGCTAGAATGGCTATAATAAAGTAAAAGTATAAGAAGTACTTTTTAAAACATATAAAATAAGCCCAAGTATAAAAGGATAATGTTGGAAAATGCAGAAGTTTCTTTTGCCCTATTCTGGTTCCAACATCAGATCAGCAGTATGTCTTAAAAACGATATTGTCATCCGATTTGCAAATGCAAGAAAAAATTCTTCTAAAAAATTCCACATTCACAAAATTCATACATGCGTCGCAAGTTAATTAAAATCTTGTTAAATGCTTGACGAGCTAATACGCACTGTCAGACAGGAATATATTTTACAATTTCTACGGGAATATGAAAATTCTGTAATAAAAAGTACTTTTATTTTCTAATAATATATTAGGGGACAAAGGCTATCAGACATTTTTAATCTAACCTCACTTTTCCGCATCGCCAGGTAAAAGCTGAGGGTGGCGGCGCGGTTAATTCGATATTATTTGGCCAAAATGTCGGAACAAATCTCGTACTGATCGTAATGGTGATAAATGTATTTATACATTCATTTCTACATTCAACAGCTGAGACATACACGCCTTATTAGTTTTACGAATGGTAGTATGTTGTTAAAACTATTGCAAGAGCTCAAAAATAAGAAATGATCGCCTCTGTGGTCTAGCGTTTCAGGTATTAGACTTAACTGCATGAGGTCCCCGGTTCGAATTCTAGGTCGGGCAAAAAAAAGAAAATTTAGTTTTTCCAATTTTGTAATAAAAAAAATGTTGCTCGGGATATGTGCCCGGTTGGCGACAGGCTTGCCACCTATGACATTGTTGAACTTAGTGTCTTCGGCTAGTCGTGGGTGCCCTGGTTGTGCCCCTGCCTATCTTTTCGGTAACATGGGCTTGAAGATACTAATAATAAGAAATAAATATTCCTGGAAAAAAATTAATAAATTAAATCTAGCCCCAACATTAGCAAATTATGTACTTGTGTGACGGGTGTTACGTGACACTTATTGAAATACTTAAATTATACCAGCCATAGCCAAGCCAGACCCAGAAATGAAGATAATTAGTTCATCGCAGAAATGTCGGCCTCGTCGCGACTTGAACCCAAGCCTCTTAGTTGGTTATTGAAGTTGGGCTTGTACGCTAACCCTATGACCGTCGAAATGGTATTTTTTTTATTAATCTTTAATTGAGATTGAGAAATAATTTGTGTGATCTAAAGTATTTATTTATATATTTATCAAAGTAAAATATTTCTTATTCTTACAAGAATGATAATATTAATTTAACATTAAAACTGCAAGAAACCGACTTCAGTTTCCTTACGACGTCGTTTTGTTTGTTTGTTACTCCTTCACGCAGAAACTGCTGAACCGTTTTTATTAAATTTAGCATACACATAGATGGTAACATGGATTAATACATAGGATAGTTGTTATCCCGAAAAACTGTTCCTCTGGGACCTTTAATCACGCGGACAACGCCGCGGGCAACAGCTAGTAATGCAAACATTTTCAAGTAACTCGAGGTACATAATTATAGCTTACTAAACACTAGTCGCTTCATATCCTAAAAGAGTATTATCAAAATCTGTTAATTAAAATCTGTTTATCATCAAAATTAGATTGCCAATCGCCTAACAAATGTACAAAAATGTAGTCGAACAATGTCTTCTTCTTTTTGAAGTCTGTAAAACATGTAGCTGCTGTAGATAAACATCAATTTTCCGCAATACACTCAATCTATTAAAAAATATCAAACCAAATTAATTAATCTGTCAATCTATTTGTAATTGATATTCTGAATCTGACGATTTAATTTATTTCATGGTTGCGTTTTAATGAATGAGTAAAGTTCGGAAGCTTATTACTTTTAAAAGGTTTCATTTATTAGAATCAGAATTAGTTACCCCATTGGTTATACACCAAAAATCATGTTGGTTCATTGTCAATCTGAAGCCAAAGTTACGAAATGGCAATGTTTAGATGCAATTTACTTAGAAACACTTGTACTTTCCACAATCAGCATCATAAGGGCTATATAGCCCTGATGATGCTTGTATAGCGAAACCGGTTGGCTAAACCATAAAAATAAAAAAATAATAAAATATATTGTGGAAAGTACAAGTGTTTCTAAGTAAATTGCATCAAGAATGGAATTCCACCAAGCACCGACGATAAGAAGTATAGAATCTATGGCAATGTTTAGCTTTTTGCGTAACTGTATCAGCTATATTTTAAGGTTTAAGGTCTACGATATAGGCCATGGTTTCGCTTACCACCAAGGAAACCTTTTTCGCTGTCTTTTTCCCATTAAAAACAGTTTTATACAGCAAGTGCGGCATATATCCTGACTCTTAATTTTTTTTCTATAAAAGACAAAACTTTTCAATGGATCTACTACTCATCATGAAAGTTATATTGAACTCGATATACTGTGTAAAGTTTTTGAAGTAACCACATGAAAAATCCATTAGTTCTTTATGTCTAGCTTGTCTGCAAAAACTCATAAAAAGCATAAAGTTATAAAATAAGTACAAAGTTTCTGATATCATCACTATCAATTTTAAAATGTTTATCGTCTGCATTTACATGGCTTTTGTAAACTCCAGCTTACAAACCTCATTCATAAAAAAGATTTGGCGAAATCGGAAGCAAATATGGGCGTATTTTTACTCAGCATTATTGAATTTTATGTACGTAATGAGTAATATAGTCAATTTTGGTAGTAATAATTTTGTTCAGTAAAAATGCAAAAATAAAATATTCATGAATAAATAAGTGCATCGTGTATTTTCTCGGTGCTACCAAATCTCACTAGATGAGTTTAGGTAAGGATGCTACTGTTTCAACTAAAATCAAAAAAAAGTGACGACATACAACTATTTTAAATAGTTCAACCCACTTAGACCGATCGGTAAATGCTAACGCCCATGGCGAAAAATTAAATGATCTTAAAATAAAAAATGTCCAATGAACCCTCGACAAATGTTCCATCCCTTCAAAAGTTATAATACCACAGAAGGACATACATATATCTAACTTACAACACCTCTCATTTTGTTGTTTTAGATTAACTGCAAAATTACGAAACATAATATGCACACACATACTTAATTAAAGCTACGATCCACTGGCCACCTCTGCCAGCCAGAACTGGGATTCCTTTATAAAGTCCTTGTCATCAAGTCCTCGTCATTAAAAAAATATGAAAAATCTAACTAAGACGAATCTATCGAGTTCAAACTCGATAGGTTTACCAGTAGGTATTCCAGGGTTACGTCTCTTATCTTCGAGCGCTATCATCAGCCTAGCTCAGTTGCACCAGCATTTATTAGTGTTGTGACTTATAGATCTCACACATGTTCAACAGTGAAATAAATAACCATAGTGCGTTTCATATCTATTCCGATGCTTACAAATGAGCTGCAAATGACGTGATGACCTTGAACGCCTGGACAGAAAATATATCTAAGAACCATCGGAGTCATGTTTCGCACGAGCAACTTTCAAATACAAAAAAAACGCATCAAAATCCGTCACACACACACACACACACACACACACACACACACACACACACACACACACACACACACAAAGACAGACAAAGACACGTCAAGCCCATAACACATTTGTTTTGCGTCAGGAGTTAAAAAAAGATAAATAATATGATTCATTGTAGTCATATTTATTCGGTTGGTTTCAGAGAGCGTAACAAAAAAAACCAAACTCCTAAGTTTTATTGTATCACCAAATATAAGTTGATGGAATTGCTGCCGATGATATCATAGGATTTTATATTGTTAGCCAACCACACTATTTGTGACCCCGCTTCTTCCTACGGGATTGTATTGATTTTTCATCTGTAGTTTGATACAAAAAGTAAATACGGGTTGGCCTGTCATTGATAGGATCGATATAAGTGCGACCCATGCGATATTCGAACCAAGATCAAAGAAGAAAAATAATAGTTTTGGCGTCATCGTGAAAGAAGATGATCGTAGTTTTTTTCGTGAACTTCGTGTAAATTATGAGTTAAATTAGTTAGGTAGCAATTAGTCTAATTTTGTGAAACAGCAAAAGTGAAATATCTATGAATAAATTTGTATATCGTGTACTTTCTCGTTGCCGCCAAATCCCAAAACATGGACTCAGATCGTAATACTGAGTTCAAAATTGAAGTTTTTTTTGTGGGAAATTTTTAGAAATTCTTGAGGAATTTTTAAGTTAGTTATTTTGAATCGTTAATACTACTACATAACACTAAAATACACAAACCCAGTTTAAAAATAAAACAAGAAAATAATCAAAACAGTAAGTAAAATAAAATAAGTATAAATTAGTACAATTAATTTCAAAGAAATACTAAAAACCAGCCGAAAACTATTCAGTTTAAACAAAAGTAAAGTCTCTCTCTTAAGTCAAACAATTTCAAGTAAAAAATACACCAAATATTTCCCACAAAAAATCCTTCAGTTTTGAACTTAGTACCATGGTCCAAGCCCATGGTTTTTTTTCGGTGGGCTGTCACTAACACCCGTTATATTTATAGATACGTCGATATTCTGTTGCCAGCGTGTTTGAAAATATGCGTAAACATATATGCTACCTAAATTTTCAGCACTAACCATGATAGTTATAGACTGTCATAGTAAGTAAGTAAGAACATATCTTTACGCTCATATCCCTGAAGGGGTAGGCATAGGCACAACCAGGGCACCCATGACTAGCCGAAGACATTAAGTCCCGCAATATGATAGGAGGCAAGCCTTATCGCCAACCGGGCACATATCCAATCCCGGGCAACATTTTTTTATTACCACAAATACCACATTTTCTATTTGTTGACCCGGGATTCAAACCCGGGACCTTATGAAGTCAAATCCAACACTTGAGCAAAGTTACAAAAATCATTTAGAAGATAACCTGTTTGTTACGAAAACCAATAAAATGGTCAGTTAATTCCTTTATAGTTTATCTTGTATCTCACTTAACAACTACATAAAAATAAATTTAAATTACTTTGGTTAATATATGCTTCCTTTTAATGTAAGTTTGTTATGAATTACTTCCTTTAATTATTCATATTACCTGATAAACATAATATGCAAATAATACCTATAGTAAAATAATTTTGTCTGGCTATTCCTCAATTTATATTTTCCATTCAATAATATGTTGTATTTAACGAATTAAAATAGATACTTATTTTAAACAGTCTCTGTGATCTAGCGGCCCGGCATCGGACTTGACTTCTTGAGGTCCCGGTTTCGATACCCTGGTCGGGCAACAAAAAAAATAGAAAATGTATATTTTTAATTTTCAAATAAAAATAAGGTTGTCCGGAAAAAAAATATTAATTTAATTAAATTTAAATTAAAAATTATCTTTATGCCCATGTCCCCGAAGATATAGGCAGAAGCACAACCAGGGCACACACGACTAGCCGAAGACACTAAGTCCCACAATGTGATAGGTGGCAAGCCTATCGCCAACCGAGCACAATCCAATCCCGAGCAACATTTTTATATTATTAATTAGAAAATTGGAAAAACTAAATTTTCTCTTTGTTGCCCGACCCCGATTCAAACCCGGGACCTCATGCAGTCAAGTCCAACACCTGAACCGCTAGACCAAAGATTAACAGATTTATTCGAAATTTCTATTGGAAAATTTATTTCTAATAAATAAACCAGATTTCAAAAGTGGATTTGCTTGTGTTTTTGTGAAATTATGCTAATTAAATTATTCATCTGTAGTAATAGTAAACTTTAATGTAAATATTTTTTTTCAAAATAGTAAGAAAAAATAAACGTTAGTAATTTCGTGTAGTTTTTGAAAAATCTCAACCATGAAGTTTCTGGAAATGCTTAAGATCGTCCCCTGCGTATTGCCACGAGGCATTTTAAATTGAAATTTCCATTCTCTTTAAAAACAGTCGCCTTTCGCCCCCATTCACCCTCTACGTGAATTTACATGCGCTAAAACTGCTTTTCTACTTTAGAAAATTCTTACAAAGAAAGAAATAATACAAAAGTTTCAACAGGGTAATTTGTTCACGTGAAAATAACAAAGCATTAGAACTATAATCGTTCACGGCTGCATCTTAAGTCAACATTTTGTAAAGAAAATTTAGAATGTTCCCCGTAGTTTGACTCCTTTGTTGAATAGACCATCTGCCTTGCTGCTAAGCAGCTTGTAAAAGGCAAGCATAGTATTACCGTCACTAACACCGTGATATCTATCTGAGTGGTAGAGTATCGCACTTGCCCGGATTGGTACCAACGCCTTATCTATTCCTGCCGCCGTAACGTCAGTTCTTGAGGTGTTCCGGTTCGGAAGATAAGGTAGCTTACTTACTTTTGCTGGAAGCATAACATCCCGGCCTCAGGTTCGCAACGCACCATTACTACCTATGGTGTTTCTAGACGGCAAGACTTTCTTACCATCAGGAAATCCGTCTGCTTATTTGCCTTTCAATATTATACATAAAAAAAATACTTAATGATTGATTTAAACATAATTGAGACACATCAAAAGTGCGCCTAACAGTATTTTTAACAGTTTAATAGTTTTAAATAATTGGTCTGGGTCTACTACATAAAATAAACCATCTGCCTTCCTGCCAGGCAGCTCGTGGAAAAGGTTCAATCGGTCTTTACGTACAAGACCAGTGGTGGTAGAGTAACATGCTGCAAATTTGTCCGGTTTGGGATCCACCACCTACCCTATTCCTGACGCCATAATAACTCTGTCATGTTCACATTCGGAGATTAGGGTAGCCAGTAGACTTGAAAAATCGGCATAACACCTCGGCCACAAGAAAGCGCCTCACTTACAACATTTATGGTATCTATAGACCACGGCTATCTCTTCCCATCAGGAGAGCTGTGTTCTTATTCGCTATTAAAAATATTAATAACAAATACACATAAATATATATCGTCATGCCCAGTCCTTTGCAGATTAGGCAAAGTGTCACAAGTATCCCTACAGAGCTACCTAGCTTCCTCTACATTAATTACTCTTTTCTACACTCATAGGTATTAAGTAAATATACACTACAATCACTATTCAGCATTCGGGTAATAGTGTATGTACGTACCTTTTGCATTACTAAAATCTAGGACCAATGAACAAACGCAATTCTACATTAATAATGATCATATGTATGAATGAATGAATGAATATATGCACTGCATAATGCACCAAAATTAAAAAAAAATACACACTCTTTCACTTATAATATTTAACTCAGGTGCACAAAGGCGGTTTTATCGCTTCAGAGCGATCTCTGCCAGACAACCTTAGCGTGATAGAGACAATTTATGTAATTTGAAAAACTAAGGTAGAGCTTCATAAAACAAAATTTATGCTAATCTAATGAATATATTGTTTTATATCATATAATACATACATGTTAAATAAAGTACATTAAATATACATACAAATAATATGAACTTAATAAAAAATATACATATTATACATATACCATACGTATATAACCAACCAAGTAATAATAGTCGCCTCTGTGGTCTAGCGGTCCGGGTGTTGGATTTGACTGCATGAGGTCCCGGGTTCAAATCCCGGGTCGGCCAACACAAAGAAAATTGTATTTTTCCAATTTTCTAATAAAAAATGTTGGTCGGGATTGGAAATGTGCCCGGTTGGCAATAGGCTTGCCACCTATCACATTGTGGGACTTAGTGTCTCCGTCTAGTCGTGGGTGCCTTGGTTTGTACCTCTGCCTACCTCTTCGGGGATATAGGCGTGAATATACTAAAACTAAAAACTAAAAAGTAATAATAAATAAATAAAACATATGTATTAATGAAATAATATTTCCCCTTAGACTTTGGCGCCCCAGATCGAAAAAATGAACAGTAGCAGCTTCATTAAAATAATATAGCAAAATAAAAGTAATAATCTCACCTCAATAGTAGTTTTTCCTGAGGCCTGCCATTTCATTAGGTGTTCTCCCTTTAGGGACCAACCGGGAGCATAACTGATGAGTCCCCCACTTCCCGCTACCCCCGAACTTTGGCCACCAGCAGATGTATCTCCTGCCTCGGTTTTCGACTTTTTAGGGCTGGTTGGAAGCCGGAAAAAATTCCGACCGTGTAACTTATAACTTTTTGAAGGGGAGAAGAAAAATGAGTTTTTCTTTGGTGATTTTTCTTGGTCGTCTGACTTCGGTGTATTAGGAGATCCGTCTGGTACATCCTGTATATCTTTTACATTTTCAGTACTAGAATTCTGCTTCGGTCCTGAGTTTTCGTCAGCGACAAACAACAATGTGCGTTGTACGAAGGGTGTTGCTTTATTATAAAATTCATATGGTTCAGGTACTTTGAAACTAGATGGTATTGTTGTGCGATGGGACTTAGAAAATCTGCGCTCCATGTATTTTCTTGCCATATCATTTCATTATTTTGGATTAGAATTTCACTTTTTTGCTATCATTTTCAATATGGTAGATAAATAAATTTACTGGCTGTTTCTGTGATATATGTGATATTAAATTAATTAAGCGCAGCACTTCGATATAATAAGTCATCTGGGCAAACGAAAATAAGTGAGATTCTAACGTCAGATCTAGCCTTAGTTAATGGGAACTCGAAAATACACTCTTTTAAATTAAAAAAAGAATTTTCAGAATTGGTTGAGAAATCGATTAACATTTAAGAAATATATATGTAGGAGTCTAAATATAGAATTTCCTCCGTTTGTTCAAAGTCGAATTCGAATACAGTACGATGCGGAATTTCATTAATGTTTTTTTTACATTTGTGTAAAACGAATTCATATTCAGAAATCAGTATTTTTTATGTTGTAAATATAAACAAGTTTTTTACACTAAATAGTTAACTTTATATTACCCATTTGATATCATAGATATTGTATGAGATTTTTGGCTAAAAATTAACGTTTGCCAGCCTCCAAACAGCACTAACGTCAAGCTGTTGCGAAAGAAAAGCATGAGACTGAGTCAAAAAATTAATTATTCAGGATCCTAAGTTACTATTTTGGTTGCGGGTGATGCCATCATGAAATCAGAACAATTACAAACTTAAAAAGTTTTTAAGAGTTAAAAATGTGTGAAATGTGTTTGTTGAAACTTGCTTGTAAGTAAAATTCAATTCGGAATAATGTCTTTGTTTAGTTTTACCATAAAAAAAACTAAACTCCTAAACTTATCTGAGTTTGTAACAATTTTTTTTGCTTTTAGTACGCCTTATTCAAGAACTTCCTGGAAGTTACTCACGTGACCACCTAAAGTTTTGGTGCGTGTATCCTTTTTGTTACATGATGGTATATAGATTTTATTCAGTAAATTAGGGTTTTGGATTTCTTATATTATTAGCTTAGCACTTGGTGAAACTCATTATGTATTATTTTATTTATGAGTAATACAGTTAATACGAAGTCAAACAGTGCAAGTGTTTCCTGCTTTTATTAACATACTCATCGGTGAAATATCTACTATTATATAAATAGCAAGGACATGCTGCGGCATAGCTGTTAAAGTTATAGGAAAACTGGCGCGAATTGGTACTATCTAATCCCGTCGCCATCTTGTCTATGCTCGCTGTTAAAATATTCCAGTATTAATGTGATTGTGACAGTGATTTATACTATTTACTTCAATTAATTTACTTCTATAAATTACATAAATGCTTCACATTTTATTTCAAACGTTCCACCTATTGCATATTATTTTCAAATTATTTTCATTGTTTAATATTTTTTTTATTTCAAGATACTTTAATGTTAGCACTTTTCTTGCGCGCATTATACATTTTCACATTAAAGAAAACTTTTTATTCTATTCTATTTGCGATTAAATTGTATATTTAAACTATGTATAGGTGTTTCACTATATTTTCATTAAGTTTTTAATTTACATTAATGCTTAACATATTTATTATATTGTTTAATACACATTATGTACTTAGTTGATGTTTAATACCTATTAAAATTATCTCACTACTTTTTATTTCTCCGTATTAAAGACACAACCTTATGATTTTTACTATTTTGGGTGATTCAATACATTTTTCATAGTATTTGAGATATAACTGTATGATTCATATTATTTTCGGGTGTTTAACTCCCTGAAAACCTTCAAGCGGGTTGCAATTTTCACGCGGAGGCTCTACCGATCGATCGTTGTGCGTGGGTAAACATGACCGCCCTCGCTACACCTGCAAATTACATTATGCCTTCAAAACATCCCTATTACAATGTAATAAGGTTCCATTTACAAATTAGAATTGTGCAATACTTGCAAAACGTTTAATCTAATAGCAGTATGAAACTCCTTTCATGCTGAATTTAATACGGAGAAGCTTATACTTTATAAGATCTGTAAGAGGTTTTTACAACTAAGCGCACTTGATGAATTTGTTGAAATAATATATTTGAATATATTTATGAAAACGTCAATATATTTACATCAGTTTCTTTATCTATATATTAAAACGTGAAGCAAAAACTTTGGACCCCTTTTTACGAATATTGCGCTGACGGAGGAGTATGAAAATTGGCACGCTTATTGTTTATGTGTAGGAGAAGTGCAGAACGCTATATTTTTTTAATCATAATCTTTATAAAGTGCATTAATTCAAAAAATAAAACATAACCCACACTACCATGCCTTTGACACACACAAACAAATATATTGATAGTAACGATAAAAGCTCACAGATGGCGCACTAAAAAGTTTGGGAACAAAGTAGTTGGTCTTGAGAAATGAAGATGGCGTTCTTATCAACAAGATATTAAAATTTATTATGGTCGAACTTAACCAATGGGCGACAACTAGTATTAAAACGTCATGTAATATTTGAAAGTTAATACGTGGGTTTATACTGTTCAAATATTGCGTAGATATGTGTCAAGATGATGTGATTCAGGTTTCTGACCAGTTTTTATTATAATATTGGAAGGCAAACAAGCAGACGGATTTACTGATGGTAAGAAATTCACATTACACATTAAACATTAAATTCACATTTACCGCCTCTGTGGTCTAGCGGTTTAGTTGTCGGACTTGACTGCATGAGGTCCCGGGTTCGAATCCCGGGTCGGGCAACAAAAATAAAATTGTGTTTTTCCAATTTTCTAATAAAAAAACGTTCCCTGGGATTGGATATGTGCCCGGTTGGCGACAGGCTTGCCACCTATCACATTGTGGGACTTAGTGTCTTCGGTTAATCGTGGGTGCCTTGGTTGTGCCTCTGCCTACCTGTACGGAGATAAGGGCGTGAAGATACTTTTTTTAAGAAATTCACGCCGCCTAGAGACTCCAAATGTAGTAATGGTGCGTTGCCAACCTGAGGCTTGGGTGTTAGGCCTCGAGTAAAAGTAAGTTTACCGGCTACCTTACCCTCTAAACCGGAACACGTCATTACGTTATGGCGGCAGGAATAAGTAAGGCGATGGTACCAAACCGGGTGAGTCGCTGCAAAACTCTACCACCTAGTAAGATGTCACAGTGTTAGTGACGGTAAGCCTATGCTCGCCTTTTACGAGCTGCCTGGCAGGAAGGCAGATGGTCTTTTTTGCAAAGGAGCCCGGACCAACACGGGGAAATAGAAATTTTGTTTAAACATCTAAATTATTCATAATTAAATTTTGCACGTTATTCTTCCTTAAGTACCTATCTGTGGAAGAATACTTATAAATCAATCAGTATTTAAATATTTATACAGATTATTTTCTATCCTTTACCAATTTCAATATACGTTCAAAGGGGAAAGCAATTTCACGAAACCAATTTTAATTTAATTTATTTTCATGAAAGTTTCAAGAGAGGTATTTCATTCAATCCTGTTATCAAGCTTTTTACAATATGAAATCAAATTGATATATACCAGCCTTTCCCAAAGTGGACGATAACGCCCCCTTGTGGGCGCTGGAAGCCTAGAGTATATATATATATATAAATCTTGAAAAAAATGTTTTTTTTAAACTAGGCGCAACAAATATGTTATTGAGGTTATTGAGAAGAAAAAACGAGGGGGGGGGGGGTGCTACAAAACAACTGATTTTCAAAGTGGGCGTTACATGAAATAAGTTTGGGAACCTCTGATATATACGAATACATTTGTTCTATAAAGGCTCTTTATTTATTAAAATGTCTATCAATTTGCAACCGTTTTTTAAAATTTCAAATTAATCAATTTCTTATCCTGTTACTCGTAGTAGGTACTTGTACACATTAGTGCATAAGACGTACGACAAATAAATCTATATATATATATAAAAGAAAGTCGGGTTTGTTACAACACTTATAACTCGAGATCTGCTGAACCAATTTTCATGGTTTTTGATTCGTTGGATTTATCTTCGCCCCGAGTAGCAGAATACTCCCTAAAAACATAAAAACAAAAAAGATATGAAAGATGAATAGAAATCGTGATAGTTAAACCGATTAGACTGAAAATTGATGGAGACGGAGCTTAGAATCGAGAGAAGGATATGGGGTACATTTCATCCCTTACAACGGCGAGGAAACTAGGAAAAACGATATTTTAATTTTTTTCATACAAACTGAACAGGCGGAACGAAATTTGCCGGAACAGCTAGTAAAAAATAATTAAATATCCCTGGACAAGTTACACAAATTGAATCTAACCCCAAAATAAGCAAATTATATGTGTTGGGTACCTTGTATCATGGGTGTTAGTCAACGATTCTATGACATAGAAATACTTAATAGAATAGAATAGAATATTTATTTTTTCAATGTAAGTATAATGTTTATTTTTTGAAAGTCAAGATTTAAATCATTCAAATTAACAATAACAATAAGATAACAATAATTGATAATGATTTTCCCTTATATAAGTCTACTATAAATGTCAAATTAATAAGAATGTCATCAAATCAATAAAAATTTAAAATGTCGAAAAGAAAGAAATATATAAGAATTGGTAATACATTAACCTAAAATTATAATATATTTGATTAAGCCTTTGTCACCAAAGACTAGACTTAAATATAAACCAGAATAAATTTAATAAACACCCAGACCCGGAAATGCAGACATTTAAATGTTCATCACACAAATGCCTGCTCCCATCGGGAATCGAACCCAAGCCTCACGGTAGTTTGGTGTAGTTAGGCGTACACGTTAGCCACTCAACCAACGTGGCTTTAAATTTCTTTTATCGTGTATATAGACAACGGAAAAAAGGAGAGGCGTGTTTTCTACTGTAACATAAAATTGGCTGTTATATGTTCTAATAAAAATAGTTTTTCTAACGGTAACCCTTCTATCCATCAAGTTACATCATAGTCATAAATAATATTATTTATTTCCTAATAAATATCTCAGCCAAATTACAGGATCTAATAAAACATAAACTAAGCAAATTACCTATATTAGTTAACGTACAATTAAAACTGAAATAAAAACATGTATTTTCACGACCACATTCCCGAAAAGATAGGCAGAGTTGCAACTAGGCCACCAAGATTATCCAAAAGTGCAAAGAGTCCCACAATGTGATATGTGGCGAACCAATCGTCAACCGCACACTTATGAATCACGGTCGATGCTTTTTTATTAGAAAATTAAAACGCTCATTTTAAGTTGCCTGACCTGGAAATTGAACCCGAAACCTTATGTAGTCAAAGCCGAAGCAGGACCACAATGTGATAATTAAATACTTTTAATAAGCACCCATAATCACAGACATTTGTGGTTATCTCACAAAAGCCTATCTTTATCGGTAAGCTAATCTCGTTCATAATTGACGGCTTTAGGTTTCCAAAAAAAAAATAGCATCTTCACGCCCATATCCCCGAATGGGTAGGCAGAGGCACAACCAGGGCACCCACGACTAGCCGAAGACACTAAGTCCCACAATGTGATGATAGGTGGCAAGCTTATCGCCAACCGGGCACATATCCAATCCCGAGCAACATTTTTTTAAATAGAAAATTGGAAAAACCCAATTTTCTTTTTGTTGCCCGACCCGGGATTCGAACCCGGGACCTCATGCAGTCAAGTCCAACAACTGAACCGCTAGACCACAGAGGCGACTAGGTTTCCAACTCTCAACTCTCTGTTAATGGGAAGTTTGGTGTATGATATAAGCCGATGAGGTCTATCATCGCTATGACTGGCTACTGAAAACTTGCCAAATGGCCACAATCGACAAACAAAAAAAACAGGCGATTCATAAACGAGTAGAACGACGCAGTATTTTTCTATCTGTACATAGCTATATTCACAATATACCAAAAGATTGTTGGGAAGATCATTTGTAAGTTTTGGCGCCATCGAGAGAAAAGATGGTCGAAGTTTTTTCATAATTATTGAATTTCGTGTTGATGTTGAGTGAAATTAGTCAATTTTGTACAATTTTGTTCAGTGAAAGTGCACAAATTAAATAATCACGAAGAAATTAGCGTATCGTGTAGTCCTCGTTGCCGCCAAATCTCATTATATGAGCTTGTGTATTGAGGCCGCCGCTTTACCCAAGAGCCTGACATGACTTACAGATGACTTATGACCATAGCTTATGACTGATGACTAATTATAATTGATTAAAATTGATATAAAATTTGATGCAAATTTCTTCTTGACGAATGGCAAAATACTAACGTGAAGGCCGAAACTTAAAGAAAGAACGAAAGAAAGATCATTTGTAGTCTTAGACCAGTAGAGTTACATTTGAATCTCGATTTACCTGTAGTGAATAAATATACACAGAATTCTAATATTATGTGTGAAAGCATGTCTTTCTGTCTGTCTGTAACACTTTCACAGCTTTATCACTATAAAAATTGATATGCATATAGTTAAAACCCTTTGAAACATACGTTACTTTTTAATAATAAACCGCGAAGGACTGTAATAGGGATAAACGTTTGCATGAAAATCTTTCCTACACTGACGAAGTCGAAGCTTGTATTATATATAACCAAAACAAAAAACACAGTTGTTACTTTTCCCCCAAATGTGAGCAATGTAGGTATAAATAAAAGCGACTCATTTTCTAGCGCTATAATTACAACGAAACAATGGAAACGGAAACTTCAGAAAGGTAGGCAGTTATTCGATCCACGCCACTTCTGGTGTCGACAAAAAAAGAGATAAATCGCATATAAAGAGCAGCTTTTATTTTCCGTTTATAATTTCTTTGTAATTATTTACATTTTGGAAGCCTCCACCATCTTAGTACTTGGTTTTTAATTGTCTTATAAGTAAACATTAGCTAAAGTAAGAGTTAAGTTCATATTGTGGTCTGTATTACAGTGTAATAAATGCTATAATACTAGGTTAAGCCTTGGGGTACTTTAGTCTATGTTTATTATTAGATGGTAAAGGTGTTGGTTATATGGCAATGTAAATAATGGTTAATGTATACAGTGCTCAAACAAAAGTGATAAAATAAAGTATCTTCACGCCCATATTCCCGAAGAGGTTGGCTAAGGCACAACTAGGGCACTCACAACTGGCCGAAAACACTAA
Organism: Calephelis virginiensis; assembly: GCA_002245475.1. NCBI lineage: Eukaryota > Metazoa > Arthropoda > Insecta > Lepidoptera > Riodinidae > Calephelis > Calephelis virginiensis. The sequence goes on along the minus strand of NJDC01001780.1, from coordinate 12,496 downwards.
GTCCCACAGTGGGACAGATGGCAAGCCTATTTTTGGGCCTGCATATACTTTTATTAAATTTATTTCCATATGCCTTAAAGTCTGGTGAAGTTGTAAAAACCGTGACGTTAGCAACACGTTAGTAGTTTTAAAAAATCCGTTTGCATTTAGTTAAAAAAAGTATCTTCACGCCCATATCCACGAAGAGGTAGGCAGAGGCACAACCAGGGCACCCACGACAAGCCGAAGATACTAAGTCCCACAGTGGGATAGGTGGCAAGCCTATTTCTAGATGTTCACCATAAAAATGACCGTGAATCGAACGCGAACCTTGCGTTTGATCGGTAGCGATAAGCATGTTCCCTAAACCCTCAACCAACAAGGTGGTCAAAAGTAATTAAATAATACATCCCCCTCATTGCTAGCGCCAGAAATGTACCAGGACAATATAAACAGAAACAACTTCAGGTAGGTATTACGTCAATCCACGATATTCCCAGTCGACTGCTTTTTGTGCCCTGCTATCCCCTTCCCTTTGTAAATAGCTTTCCGATCCGCAAAGGGGACTTATTACTTTTCGATGACACGACGAATTGGAGATGACATATATGGATGTTATACGATTGTCCAGAAAGAACGAAAGTAAAGCAACATTTGTGATATACTTGATTATTTCCCCATTTAAAAATTGTATCGTGCACGTCTTTTAGGGTGCAATTCAATTGTTATTATTGATAATACAGCCTCTGTGGTCTAGTGGTCCAGGTGTTGGATTTGACTTCATGAGGCCCTGGGTTTGGGCAATAAAAAGAAAATAGGGTTTTTCCAATTTTCTAATTTAAAGAATGTTGCTCAGGATTAGATATGTGCCCGGTTGGCGATAGGCTTGCCACTTATCACATTGTAGGACTAAGGGTCTTCGGCTAGTCGTGGGTGCCCTGTTAGTGTGTCAGAGTATCTTCACGCCTTCTTCGGGGATATGGGCGTGAAGATACTCTTATCCTATTAATATTATAAATGCGAAAGTTTGTAAGTATGTATGTATAGATGTTTGTTACTCTTTCACGCTCGAATGGCTGAACGGATCTGTCTGAAATTTGGAAGACAGATAGATTGTGACCTGGATTAACATTTAGGCTATTTTAAATCCCGATCGCACACCGGGTTTCTGTGAAAACGCGGGCGAAGCCGCAGGTAGCAGCTAGTTGATAATTATAGAGGTGCAGTTTTTTAATTATTGAGTGATTATCTATTACTAGTAAAAATATTCCTGTTTAACTGTAGTCCAAGTAGCCTGTGAATGATTTGATATAAATAATATGAAATAAAATTGAAAAAATAATGTTCTAAGATTTGAACCTAAGTCGAACTGCACCGAATTGATAACAGGATAAAACGTATTATATAATAAATTTATCATATTAGAAAATAAACTAAAAATTGATAGCCTAATTTTTTTTATTTTTTTTACAAAATGATTTTCAACAAATGTAGCAATATGAAGATAACAAGAAAAGTTTATTCCGACAGAAATTATAAAATGCACAAAATGTGCAAGAGTTGGGTTGTCTATTATTTAGTGGTATTGCCAGGTATGTAGTTGCCAGTTACTTTTACTAGTTTGGACAATCAAACAAATTTATAAATTTTTGGACTGTTTTATTGCAAAAAAATCGGAAAAATGGCAAATAAATTTTTAAAAAGTAATTTAAAATATTCAGTCCAGGATTTTAAAATACTAAATTCATTGTAAACAGTTTCATTCTATTATCAACTCGGCATAGGTCGATGTCAGTTTGGATCTTCTACTACAATGGCGACAAGTTAAATACAAAGATAAAAGCAATCATAACCTAGCTCTTTCGATTGCTACGTAACGTTATCTATATATTAATATATACGTGAAGCAAAAACTTTGGACCCCTTTTTACGAAAATTGCGCTGACGGAGGAGTATAAAATTTGGCACACTTATAGTTTATGTATAGGAGAAGTGCAGAATGCTTATATTTTTTAATGATAATGTTTATAAAGTGCATTCATTCAGAACTTCGTACTACCATGCAATTGCCACACACAAACAAATATATTGATGATAACGATAAAAGATCACAGATGGCGCACAATAAAGTTTGGAAACAAAGTAGTTGGTCTTGAGAAATGAAGATGGCGTTCTTATCAACAAGATATTAAAATTTATTATGATCGAATTTCGACCAATGGGTGACCACTACTTTTATTGATACTTTCAGATCCTTAATAATTTTGTTTACAAATAACATAACTTTCTGTTATTTGAGTCGGTTAAGAGAAATTTCTCAACATGAATAACACGCAAAGACGATTTCCTATTATTTAAATTTCTATTTAAATTTATCTTCATTCCTCGTATTTATCCCGTTTATTTTAAATCTAGCATGCACCATTTAGTCTTGATCCTTGCTTTCAGAGTAGTTCAACGAACTTATTCGTTCGGTTAGATGTCAACGAAAAAAGAAATAATGTTCTAACTACACTGGTTGAAAATAGACACCCCTACGTCCCGCGAACTTGAAAGTATACATACAGGTTTATTTTTACCGCTATCTCGCTTATTCTAAATATTCCGGAAATTCATTGGTGTTACCTTTGATGATATTACTGTAAACATTTAACGTCAAATATATTTAAGGAACAAATTTTGTGGATCTTTACAGTTTAGTTATGTTTATTTATTTCAAACTATTTGATTGACAACATGGATTGCATAAACAAATTATAAACGCTTTGATACATGAAAAAAAAAACACTGGAATAAAACGCTTTATTATATTACGACTAAAAAGACTAATGCTATTGTCTCATTTCTCATATTAGTATAACTCTTCAGGTCTAGGATGCGGACATAAAGAAAATTTTCGCGACTCAATGTATGTAACGATACAATACTCGTCTTGAATATTTTGTCCAAATTTGGTGCAATATGATCACTATAATGAGATAAACTGGCATAATATGTGATTGGCGCGCTAATGGGAATCCAAACCACTCAGTAGATTTTGGGATTTTGTAATACCTGTCGAAACAATTTGCATCAAATATTTGATAGGGGCTTTCGCAAGCGTCCTACAGACTTTTGATGATAATTGGTTAAATAATTTATTAGAAGAAATTAAATAAAAATGAAAAAGGTTTTAAAACTTGTAAATGTTGTTATATTTGCGTATACATTAAATTATGGTTAAATTACATTAAATTTATTAATTGTTATTGATAGAATGATTAATGATAACACACGACTAATTAAATGATTTGATTAATTAATAGATTGATTGTTTAATTTATGTTTTTTTATGATATTGGAAGGCAAACAAGCAGACGGATTTCCTGATGGAAAGAAATTCACGCCGCCTAGAGACACCAAAGGTGTTAATTCTGCGTTGCCAACCTGAGGCCGGGATGTTAGGCCTTGAGCAAAAGTAAGTTTGCCGGCTACCTTTTCTCCAAACCGGAACACGTCATGACGTTATGGCGGCAGGAATAGGTAAGGCGGAGGTACCAATCCGAGTGAGTCGCTGCGAAACTCTACAACCTGGTCAGATGCGACGGTGTTAGTGACGGTAAGCCTGTGCTCGCCTTTTACGAGCCTGGCAGGAAGGCAAATAATGATTTGATACTGAGTCTGCCTGACGCGAGAGTGTTATACGAACGGATGATATTTTTATAATGATTCAAGGCACGGCTTGCAGCTGCAAAGTGAAAGTCTGCTGAAGCTGCACTATGCTTAAGCATATGATAAATTTAGATGCCAAGCTTGCACAATACTATTACTACTACTTCTACTACTACTACTACTACTACTAAAATATTCCATGACAAAATAGAAACTGGACCATTATAGCTATAGTAAAGCATATATAATATCGTATATGTTCTATGTTCTTGTATGTAGGATGTCTGTCGATAGCAGAGTTTATTCCAAATGTATAAAACCGTCTTTTTGCACCTT
>NJDC01001778.1:161524-216285 GCA_002245475.1 Calephelis virginiensis | reverse complement strand
ACATATATTGCGTGAGAGAACGGTCACCGGACAACGACATTGGTCGATGATGCACCTACCCTCTAACACATACATTACAGAAGGTTTTTATAGAACCTTTGTTTGAGTTCATGTTCGTTTTTTCTTTTCTTCTTTCTATTTGTTTTCTTGAACTATTTCAAACGAACAGCTTAATCACGCTTTCTTCTTTCTTTCTGTAGCTTTTGGCATTTGCGTAAGCATTTTGCCATTAGTCTAACAGAAATTTGCATCAAGTTAAGTGATTTACTAAAACCGGGTTTCAATTATGCAAAATTAGTCACAAGTCATCAATAAAAGTCATGTCGGGTCTTGAGTAAAGCGGTGGCCTCGTTACTCAAGGTCCTATAGTGAGATTTGGCAGCAACGGGGAAAGACACGATACGTTAACTTCTTCATGATTATTTCATTTGTGCACTTTCACAGAACAAAATTGTACAAAATGCCACTAAAATTGACCAATTTCACTCAATTTAAACACAAAATTCAATAATTATGAAAAAACTTCGACCATCTTTTCTATCGGTGGCGCCAAAACCTAATCACGCTTTATTAAAAATAAATTTTGTACGTATAAAGGTTAAGACCATTTTAGTTTGAGTTCTATTCGAAATTGGTAACCGAAAAACCTTCATGAGGATTCCGAGATATCTCGAATTAATTGAAACAAAAGGGTTATTCGTATAACCGCTACCGTAAAGGGTTTTTTAAAAATTGTGATAAAAATATCGGCTTATCCCTTTTTAAGTCGAATCCACTTTTGATGGGCAGTAAAACTGTAAATCCCGCCTCCAACTATTTCATTGGGTACCAAATCGTGGTTTGACCATTCTTTTTCATATGTTGGCAAATGATTACGAAATAATCCTATTAATATTATAAATGCGAAAGTTTGTATGTTTGTTTGTTGCTTATTCACGCTAAAACAGCTTAACCGATTTTCCTGTAATTTGGCACACACATAGAGGGTCACTTGTATTAACAGATAGGATAGTTTTCATAAAAAAAAATTCCCGTGGGACCATTAACCGCGCGTGCAACTCCGCGGGCAACAGCGATGCCACATAAATTTTATCAACATCTTAAAAGTAGTTTTTAAGTTATACTTAATAAATCATTTGTTTATCAGAATCAGAATAATCTTTATTCACATACCTTACAAGTGGTACTTATGCGCGTGGTATTTTTTATAAACTACTAGCTATACCGGCGAACTTCTATCCACCCGTTCAGATTGTGTGGGGAAAAATAAAGTATTGTTTTTCCCATTTTCGCTGCAATTTGCTCGGTTTTTCTCTTCATAATAATCTTCTTCTGACAGTAACTAGCACAACAAAAAAAGAATTAGCCAAATCGGTTCAGTCGTTTGGAAGTTATGCGCTTACCTACACATTTAGCAATTCATTTTTATATATTATACTCGTAGATCACCGGGTCGAAATCCCGCCACAGAAGATCCGGCGAAAGAAACTCAACTGGCTTGTCTTTTTTCAATAGTAATAGAAACATTATAAACAAGATAAAAAAATGTTACACTATTTTATGTAATTAATTATTTATTCATATCATATTACTTATGTTGACTTAAGCAAAATGTATGCATTTTTAAATATAAATCAAAACCTATAGTCGAATAAAAATCGGTTGGTTACTGGTCGAAAAAAAATAAAAAAACAAAATCAAATTGAGAACCTTCTTCTTCTTTTTAAGTAGGTAGAAAAAAAACTACAATTACAGTTCTGATTACATTTATGTAATAATAATATTAAAAGTAGAAACTACAGTGTTATTTGTATTGTTTGTGAGATTCAATATTAAAATAATGTACCTTTATTAGCTATCAAAGTGTAAAATTAACTCATAAAAAAGTAAGTAAAAGTTCAATTTAGTACTAAAATTATTATCTGTAATTTGCAAATTTAAAAATAGACCGGCTTGACTTTTTTTTTAATTTTCTAATAAAGATCATGTTACCTAGTTGGCAATAGGCAGGTATATTTTTTATACACTTTGGCAATAGGTTTGCCACCTACCACTTTGTAGGACTGAGTATCTTCGTTATTGTGCCTCTGCCAACCTCACCGGTAATATAGGTGTGTAGATACTTTTTTTAAGTGAAAAGTTTTTTGGAATGGGTAACAAACTTCTTAACTTTCGTCAGGACACGTGACCTGATCGAAAATTCGTAAGACAGATGGAGACTGACGTAACGCACAACGTTAATATTCAATTTTCCACTTCTGTCGGCACTCCCGGAGTGCAACCCGTCGTTTTTTAAATACAAACCCATTTAACAGCATATTACAAAAATGTATCCATAAAGTAATACGAAAGTAAGTATATCGAGATTTTATGTAAGCTGCTGCGTGTCTGATACGAAACTCTGTAGCGTAATAATTTAATGAATTATAAGTTTACTTCGCTAAATATCTGAGAGGGTGCCAGGTATGTTGCCAGTTAATTTCAGGACGATGTAGATAGGACACGTTGCCATTACGCTGAGGCACTTTTTCTTTTACCACCTTTAGTTTAATAAGCGAGCTCGATTTTTCGTGACGCCGTTCTAAAAGGTTTTGTTTTTGCAACAAACTTTACCTGTCCGGCGGAGTTTTCTTTAATTAATGACTTAATAAATTCCATTTTTAAGATATTAATTTCTAAGCTTTATTGACGTCCGTTGATAAATTGCCGTAAGTTAATAGGACAGTCGGTTGCATAAAGCTTAAAAATGAATAATGTTTTCTTCAAAAATATTATTTGTTTCGCCGTTTCTTCTCCTGTCTGGTTTTGGAAACGTACCACCGTTTACAGTAGACAGGGTTAAATTTAATTAGTTTTGAAATAATTAAACCAGTTATAAATATAAATTATTGGCTTAAAATTTAAAGTATATGTAAGTAAATAGTATTTTTTACAAATATTAAAATATTTCCACACCAAAATATGGTAGAATATGTTGATATACTTAAATACTTTTGTAACATCTCATTTATACACATATTCCGCAAATAAATAATTTTCTTTCTTTCTTGATATAAGAATTTAGACTGTCTAAACGCGTAGATTAGACTAACTGTGACTGTGACTTCGTGCTGTCTTTTATAGTAAAGGTTTTTTTTATTTAATCTCACTCTTCTTTCGTTTTTAAGGTGATGAATGCTCGACTTTATCAATCCAGAGTTTAAACTAAACTAACTGCAGAACAGGAAAAGCCATAAAATAAATAGGCGTCTCCACGTCCATATCCCCGAAGGGGTAAGCAGAGGTACAGCCAGGGTACTCACAACTAGCTGAAGATACTAAGTCCCACTATGTGATAGGTGGTAAGCCAACTGGGCACATATCTAATACCTGACAGCGTAATTTTATTAGAAAATGTAAAATATACGTTTTCTAATTTTTTTATTGCCCTTTTAGGGGATCGAACCTGGGACCCCAAGAAGTCAAGTCCGAAGCCAGATTGCTAGAGTACAGAGGCGAAAGTCATATTTTAATCAACTCAGTCTTATTTTAATACTAGCTGTTGTCTGCGACGTCGCCCTCGTTTTCACAGGAACCTGTTGTGCGATCGGGATTAAAAGTAGCCTATATATTAATCCAGGTCACTATCGCCATCGATTTGTACAAATGCATCATAACTGGCCCTAATTACTCGTAGGTATATCTACTAATATCTGGTAGTTCATACACACATAGATATTTTCACGTCAAGTCCCTTGGTAGTAAACATATCCCAGGTAAAATGTAACGAGTGCAGTGTGCCAAAAGTTACAAAACTTGCAAACGTAACTAGATTTCACTACTCTTATCACCTTTTTCATCCAAACATGCCTGACAATAGGGAGCAGTAACAGAAAGAAAAAAGACTGAAATAAAGTTGCCTTAAACAATCTCTTATTGCATATATCCGCATATAATTTATTTTTTTGAAAAGTTCCAAAATAAGTTTATTTCAATTTAATTAAAAAAGTCACTTTTCCGCTTGAGTGTACGAAAGTTGCAAATTTTTTCATCGTCTAGTTATTGACGCGAGCACTCCATCACCCTCTGCCAGATTTCACACTGATTGATTGATTGGACTTTAATTTTTACTAACGCTGAAAATCCTTAGCATAAATTTATCGTGTAGGTGTTTCGGGTTTTATATTTCAAATCGGTTTTATTTTATTTACAGCGGATAAATGATGGATCGGAACTTTCCGAATCCATCCATCCGATCCTTCATTTTGTCTAACTTTGGAATAGCTTATTTGCATTGGAGCTGCTATTGAACTTTCGAAATGAAATTCCTGTATTGTTATTTATTTTTTGATGCAGATATATTCGTTTATTTATACACTATAATTGTAATAGTTTCGATTTTGTTAAACCCGAACGGACAAATAGGGGTGTTATAAGTTTTACGTGTCTGTCTTTGTGTGTGTATGTGAACGTGTGCGTGCGTTCGTGCGTGCGTGCGTGCGTGTGTTCGTCTGCCTGTCTATCTATGTTTGGCCGTCCATCCGTCGTTTAGACAGGTTTATCTGTCAGTCAGTCAGACGGTCAGTCTGTCAGTCTGTCAGTCAGTCTGTCTGTTCGTCCGTTTGTCTGCCTATGGCGTCGTAACTTTTAACCGATTGGACCAATTTAAAAGCGAAATATTTGTTTGAAAGATGACTGATCGAGATGGTTCTTAGCCACATTGCATGTAGTTGGTTCTGTGGATTATTGAAGTCTTTTTTTTATTTTAGGGTTATATATTTTTAAGTGAAGACAATCTTTAAGTAAAACTAGTATGAATTCCTACTGCAAACTTCATCCGTTAGTTTCCAGAATATTCCAAATTCCAATATAACTACTGCATAAAACGACTACATTGTTATTACTAATAATAGTATAAAACTAAGTTCCGTTTGTTGCTTTTTTTAAGTGAGAGGTCGCATTTGGATCCAGTTTAGCTTGTAGAACTAGGTACTATTACTAGGGGAGATGCTAAGGAGCATAAAAAGTGTTTTTATTTGATGATTCAGCAAACAATTACAGAGCTCTCATGATGGTAAGAGTCAACTGCCACTATAAACACCATAGATACTTTAGGTGCGTTGCCGTTTTAAGTCAGGTTGTTAGGACAGCAAGTAGAGTAGTCGGTAACTCTACCTTCCACATCGGTAAACGACACTGTCATTTTGCTGCAGGAATAGGTAAGGAGGTAAACCATCTTCAGTGGAAATCCAGTAACCGAAATCACAACCATGTGATGGGGTCATCACATCCCAACAACAACGTTTTTGTGTCCAATTATGTTCAGATTGTCGTAAATGTCCCAAATGTGATACAAAGTCGATAATAAAGCCATGTTTGACGATGACGCTCCAGGGCACTGTAATGGCTACCCGAGGTATTGTTGTTGTAATTAATTATATAACTTCCAAATCTTACTCATTGATATGCAGAGTTTAAACAATGAATTTGGGACCAGAGGGGATTAATGGGTACTAGTAATAAGCTTTTGGATATTCTATGTGTTATGGCAATGGCATTATAATAGTGTTTCTAGACGATTGTAAACATTGGTTGACATCTGTCTGGACTAGGAATGTGACTTGCCTGGGGAAAAATCGATTTTTTATTAATCGGTTTTTATTTTTATTAAATAATAGTAAAAAATCGATAAAAAATAATCGATTTTTCAAATATTCGTTTATTTTTTCACATCCCTAGTCTGGACTGTAGATTCAATACAAATTTAATAATAATTGAAAGGGGAAAGTTTCCTTTAAGGTTACCTTTGTTGGAAGGCGTATTTGCAACCGTCAGGAACATATTTAATTGACTGTCTCGTTGGTCGAGAGGCTGGCGTACTCGCCGACCACCGACCAACAGCGAGGCTCGACTTCGATTTCCGACAGGGCATGCATTTAATGTGTAGTGAACATTTAGATGCATGCATTTCTGGGTCTAAATGTTTATTGTATCTGGTATCTATTTATGTATTTCTATGTATTATAATCTTTGACTAACACACATAACACAAACAATTTGCTTACTTTGGTGTTTTTCGCCTCTGTGGTTTAGCGGTCCGGCGTCGGACATGACTTCTTGAGGTCCCGGGTTCGATTCCTGTGTCGGGCAACAAAAAATAAAAAAAATTTTCATTATAGAATAAAGTTGCCTGGGATTCGATATATTCCCGGTTGGCGATAGGCTTGCCATCTATCACTTTGTTGAACGTGCCTAATCGTGGGCGTCCTGGTGCCTACCTCTTCAGGTATATGTGCGTGGGGTGGGTTTATGTTCTAGTGGTGTATCTTGCGCATTATATAGAATATATTAAATATACACATATACACACACTTAGTACAAAATACTTAATACAAAATACATAACCATTAAATAATTCACATATAACAACTGTTCATACGTTATACATTAATTACCAAAATATGCATTAAATCGAGTTTCAAGAGTAACACACACAAAACAACAAAGGACACGCAAACACACTTTTTTTAAATTTTATTAGGTGTATGTGTAGATGTCAACATTACAACGAAGAACTTCGTTCAAGAAAATGTAGCAATATTTCAAAGTCCTTTTAAAAAATGTCTCTTCAGAGTTGCATACTTTGAAATTCCAAGATCAATGGTAATTTTTTCTTTAAAAGTAAGGTCATTAAATATACAACCCCGTCGAGAGTTGAAACTTTTTCGCTTTTTGGAAGGACGAAGTGTCACTAACATTCAAAGCTCATCATTTATTACAAAGACAAAATGGAGGAAATTATATCCTGAGCATCGTGTAATTTGGAAGTTCAATTAATTTAATTAAAATCTGTATAATGTGTAGTATATACAGGGTACCACAGAAGACGCTTAGGAAACCAGATCGTGGTGGCCATTCGCACTGTGTAAGCTACATTTTTACATACGCTACACAGTACCCTTGGCCACCATGCTTTGGCTTCCTAAGGCTGTATATCTATAAAATTATTTATATATATGCAGGGTTACTTCGAAAAGACTGGCCAAATTTTAGTTTAAGGGGTTAAAAGCTTAAATGATAATTATTTTTAAATTTTATTGCCAAATTTTAATATTTACTTTTAAAAACATTCATTTAAAACAGTTTGCAAAAATGCTTCACTTGCAGTCGTACCTAGTGCAAGTCATGACGTCACCAGCCTGCAAATGCGACTGCGGTCGGTGTTAACCAGTTTTACGCATTGTTTACGTTATAACCATGCATCTTGTATTTTTGTTTAGATAATATAATGTTATTAATTGTTTTATGTTTAATTTTTAGTTTTTTCATAGGTCGAAAGTGTTATCGATTCTTTTATAAATGTTACGGTAAATATAAGCAATCAGTAATTATCTATAATTACCGGTAATTATAGACAAATACAAACGCATATGATAAATATAGTAAATTATCCACATTTACCGGTAATTACATAAAATTTCCGAGCTACCGTGGTAAATGTTGATACAAGCTTCGGAATGGAGAGCGAATGGCACGGGCAGAGTGCGGAGAGGGTGATACTTACGCACGTCGTGATTGTAGAGTTGTGACTTACGTGAAATGAACCAATTATTGTTATTGTTAACCAAATAAATATAGTTAAGCCACATCATAGCCATTCACAAGGTTCAGTAAACTCAACATAATTTAATGTTTTGCCTAACCAAACATACGGTTTGATCTCTTGATATTTGAGAAATATTTTTTTTATTTTAATAAATATTTCATTCCGCTGTCTGATTTCATTATTTTTACAACCTTTACCCCGAGCACTGATAATTATGAATAGTTCCCGGTAATTATACATAATAACCGTACTATCCACATTTTCCCTAATATATAAGAAAGTCGTGTTAGTTACACTAATTATGGCTTAAGAGCGGGTGAATCAATTTGGCCGAAAATTCATGGGAAGGTAGTTTAGCACGGGAGAAGGACAAAGGACTTTTTATCCCGTTCGACTGCGAGGAAAGTAGGAAAAACAACATTTTCATTTTCTTATACAAAATGAAAGAGAAAAACGAATTTCGCTTACAGTTAGTAACACATCTCTCTCTCTCTCCCCCCTCTATCCCTCCCTCCCCCTCCCTCCCTCTCTCTCCCCCTTCATCTATTAATCCCTGTCAATCCCTATCAATCTCCATCAATCTCTATCAATGTCTATCAATTTCTATCAATCCCTATCAATCCTTATCAATCCCTATTAATCCCTATCAATCTCTATCAATCCTTATCAATCCCTGTTAATCCCTATCAATCCCTTTCTATCATCATATCATGTATATCAATCTCTATCAATGTCTTTTAGTCTCTATGAATCTCTACCAATGTATGTCAATCTCTATAAGTGTCGATCAATGTCTATCAATCTATCAATCTCTATCAATGTCTATCAATCACTATCTCTCTCTATCAGTGTCTGTCAGTCTCTATCAATGTCTATCAATCTATCAATTTCTATCAATGTCTATCAATCTCTATGAATCTCTATCAGTGTCTATTAATCTCTATATCTCTCTATCTCTGTCTGTCTCTCTCTATAAGAGACATAGAAAAAAACATGCAACAAACAAACATTACATCTCTAAATAAACAAATCGACAAAAGAATGAGATGAATATATATAATCCTACACATTTTTGATACGTAAAGAAAATTGGATTTTTCCAATTTTCTAATAAAAAAATGTTGGTCGGGATTGGAAATGTGCCCGGTTGGCAAGCCCACCGAGGCTTGCCACCTATCACATTGTGGGACTTAGTGTCTTCCGGCTAGTCGTGGGTGCCTTAGTTGTACCTCTGCCTACCTCTTCGGGGATATGGGCGTGAAGATACTTTTTTTTTACACATTTTTGTACTTGTGTCTCTTACCTGTCGTTTTTCCGTTGCATCCGGTTTGAAATCACAACGATTCTAAAGAAGTTTCACTTTAAAAAAACCCTTGTATTTTCTTACCAACTTATTATCGGTCATAATGAGGTAGAAAAAAGTTCTCCGTGGCCAAGTATTTTCCCGCATAACAAAAGGTGAGAGAAGGGCGTCGGTATACGTATGTCAGCAACACCGTGACTGTGTTTATGTAAGTGTCGATACGACTCTTACGAATTGGTACCACAGCTACACCAGTTTCTGTCATCATAATGTCAGTGCACTATTGTATTCCTTTAACTTACGCAAAAGGCTTGAGATTCTACTTAAATTCTTCTTACTATTAGTCAAATCCCTCTGTTAGTGTTTTATTTCACAAAAAAATAAAATGTGAACAATTTGAAGTAAAGATTTAAAAATACAATGAAAAATTGTTAAAGTTTCCCGAATTATCAGACCACGTCAGCCATTTAAATGTACGTGAAAATGTAAAATTGTGAATTGCGGATATCATAAAGCAATTGTCATTTGTCATAATATTATTTTCAGATGTCTGATGGTATTATTCCGGAATTGGCTTTTGCATAATACAAAAGCTTCTACCAGGTACGGATAGAGCGCGATGTCAAAATCAATTTTCACATTTACAGCTATTTTCAGTTTGGCTGTTGTTGTAGTTTAAGAGCTACACACCAATTTAGATTCACAAATTTCACATAATTTGTGTATCTTTTCACTTTGTCTTTTTATTGTTGTACGTTGTTGCATGAAAGCGAGTTAGGTATGTCAGAAAAAACATGAGAGGATAAATGCGGTCTAAATTATTCGTTACAGTGAGATCCAAAATCCAAGAGTGGGATTGAAAGACAGTGTCGGTGTTTAAATGAGAAAGTTCATCCTTCGCTGGTGCGATCATATGGGAAGAATGGCAGATTAAAGATTGGCAAAGCAGATATACAATGCGAAATGGATGGATGTAGGTATAAACGAGTTTACTGTCGGTGTTCCAGTTAACAAAATGTTCCTTTGAACAGCGAAATACATCTTTACACCACAAATATTTGCATACAATTAGCAAAAATGAACTTCATTTTATTCATATTGAACTAGATAACGCATTCAAACTGCACATGTATTTCGCTGTTCAAAGGAACATTTTGCTAATTGGAACACTGCCAGTGAACTCGTTTGTACCTGGGGAGACCAAGGTTGACATTCCACGATCAAGTCGATTCGAGGGTGGTGTTGATAGTCTCCGAAACTGGCGTGCTTGTATGAAATGGGCAATGTGTATGGAGGAGGAGGTCTGCTAGGATTGTGAGATTTGGAACTTGAAAGCAGAGGAAGCTTACGGCGTTAAGGACTTGGCGTGAAGAGGTGTGTCTGTAATCTTTCAAAAAGGTTTCAATCAGTACCTACAACTTACATTTGATTTAATGTTGTGGCCTATTTTACCACTTAAGCTTTATTCTTTACGTTTTATTTAAGTTTTGTCATGTTTTTTGTTAATAAACCATTTTGTGCATGTGGCTAATAGTAGAAGATCCGAACCTAAGTCGACCTTCACCGAGCTGATAATAGAATAATATGTATTTTATAATAAAGGTAGTATATGGCAGAATATTTTAAAAATGGGTTGCCAAAAAAATCCTGGACAGAATATCTTTAATTATTTTTTAAAAAATGTTTTTTCATGAAATGTTGCAACAGCATGATAATAAGAAACTATTATTCTGACGTAAAATATAAAACATACAGAATGTGCAGAAGTTGGTTTGCCTTTTATTTACCTGGACATCTACTGGGCTGCCGAGTATAAACAGGTATGTCGATATCAGTTACTTTCACTGATTGGATAATAAAATAAATTTTATATCAACGTAAGCGCTGTTTTATTGCAAACACATTGATACAGGGTTGCCTGCAAAAAATTCGGTCTTAATCACTTAATTAAAAACACCTCACTTCCACACGCGTTGAAATTTAAATCTTTAAAATTTGGCAACCTATATTAGGATCGGATCTTAGACCATAAATTGAGTTTTAGATTTTTAAATGAACATTTCCTTATAAAACATTTAGTAATTAAAGTATCTTCACGCCTATTTTCCCGAAGAATTTTTCAGGCAAAACCACGGCTTTGGATAGCCGTGGTTGTGCCTGTAAAATCCAGGTGCCAGGCTCGTCTCCAATTTCCAGCAATGTAGTTTTTAATTAGAAAATTGACACATTTTCTCTTCGTTGGCTGACAAGAGGATCAAACTCGAGACCTCATGAAGTCAAGTTCAACACCTGGAACTAGGGATGACACGATACTACTGGTGTATCGATACTTATACTCGATACTGGTATCGGTCGTCAAGTATCGATACTTACTCAGTATCGATCACAAAGTACTACTTACCACTACTACTACTTACTAGTATCGCATTGTTTTTGCAAAATTTTGAGTGAAAACCGTAACAAGTATTGGTATTATTTATTGAAAAGTACTAATTATAAATCTTTTAACATAACATAATAATTTTTGTGTTACTCCTGACGATGAGTGTCGCGGGTAAGCGCTAATACAACACGTCATCTTCAAAATAATTTAAAAAAAAAGTCCGTTTTCGTTCAAGAAAATCAACATTTATAAATGTCTTCCGGTTGCCTTTTTTCGGGCATAGACAAACAAGCTTGTCAACTACCAAGGCTGCTAACTACAAAAAACTAAGCCTAGGATGAGTTCATAAACTTTAATTTACGATAAACGTTTTTTGTCAATGTCAAAAGATAAACATCCATTATTTTTATTTCCGTAAACCATAAAATTTACTGATGTGAGTACTTTTAACGGATAAAAGTATCGATACTAAAATTTACATGCTATCGGAGAAAAGTATCGAGTACCTACTTGGATTTACTCGTATCGTTTCATCCCTACCTGGAACGTTAGACCACACTGGCGATAAGTAATTTAGGTTGCTGGGTTATTCCAGTACATGATTAAGTACTTTGGTGATTATTCAAAATGCTGGTTTTACTTTTTGAAGCCAATGTTGTAATTTTTATCATGCGATCAATTAATCAGTCAATGAAACAATTATTTCATTAATCTAATCAAACAATTAAAAAAACGCTTTGATTATACAAAGCGGTTCCTAAGAAAGAAGAAAGAAAGAAAGAAAATTATTTATTTGCGGAATATGTGTGTAAATGAGATGTTACAAAAATATTTAAGTATATCAACATATTCCACCACATTTTGGTGTTCAAATATTTTAATATTTATAAAAAATATTATTTAATTCTATATACTTTAACTTGTACGCCAATTATTTATATTTATTTATATTAACCAATTAAAATCGCCTCTGTGGTCTAGCGGTCCGGGTGTTGGACTTGGCTGCATGAGGTCCTCGGTTCGAATCCCGGGTCGGCCAACATAAAGAAAATTGTTTTTTTCCAATTTTCTAATTAAAAAAGAAATGTTGGTCGGGATTGGAAATGTGCCCGGTTGGCGATAGGCTTGCCACCTTAGTGTCTTCGGCTAGTTCGTGGGTGCCTTGGTTGTATCTCTGCCTACCTCTTCGGGGATATGGGCGTGAAGATACTTTTAACCAATTATTTATATTTATAACTAGTATAATTATTTGAAAAATGAAATTATTTATTTGCCGAAAATGTGTCTTAAAAGCTATAACAAAAAATATTTTTGAATACCATAGAATATGGATTCTACCACATTATGGTGTGCAAATATCTTTAAAATTATACAAAATCATTATTAAGATTTATAACATGTTTTAAATATTTGTACAAAATTTTAAAATAAAATTAGGTTTAACCCTAACTACCATAAGCTACCACCGTTTCCAAGCCTAGCCAGTCAGGAGAAGAAACGGCGAAACAAACTCCTCGGCAGCCAAGAACATAATATTATTTGCTACGAAATTAGTTTTAGGAAAAATAATTATCTATTAAGCTTTTCTGCAAAAAAATCGTTTACACTATACTAAGCTTTATCTAACAACAAATCAAATAGCTTCTTTCGAAACCTTTTTAAAGACAGTGATTTAAGATTATCAGGAGTTTTGTTATATATACGAATTAACATACAGTACACATTCTTTTTATAAATATTAAATTAATGACTAGGCATATGCAACTTCTCACTATTTCTAAAATGTGAACTTCCTAAAATTTCAGCATTTGTTTTAAACAAATGATGATGTTTTTTTATGAATACATATACAGCCAAAATATATAAGCAAGGAAAAGGTAAATTTTTTAAAGATATAAAAAGTGGTTTACAAGAATGCAATTGATTAACACAACATATGGCTCGTATACACTTTTTTTGAACTCTAAAGATTCTAATCAAATCTACCGAACTGCCCTAAATAGGGATGCCATATTGTAGAACTGAAGAAACATGGCCTATCATGGATATGTTTCCAAAAGAGACGCGTTTAAGCCTGCCACTTCTCTTATTCTTCTCAAAGCATAGAAGGAAGGCAAACAAGCAGACGGATTTTCAGATGGTAAGAAATTCAATTCAATCAAAGGTGGTAATGGTGCGTTGCCGACTTGAGGCCGGGATGTTAGACATCGAGCTCAAGTAAGTTTACCGACTACCTTACCCTCCAAATCAAAACACGTCATAACGTTATGGCGGCAGAAATAGGTAAAGCGGTGGTACCAATCCGGGTGAGTCGCTGCGATACTCTACCACCTAGTTAGATGTCATGGATTTAGTGACGGTAAGCCTAAGCTCGCCTTTTACGAGCTGCCTGGCAGGAAGGCAGATGGTCTCGTCTGCAAAGGAGCCTGGACCAACACGGGGAAAAAATCTACAATTCCTAATTCCTTACCATCATATACCGTAACCTTCAGCAATCCTTGTACCTAAAGTTCTCTTACTTACCAGTAGAGGCGCTGTTTCAAGTTTTTATACAAATAATTTATGTAGACGCTAGCGATTAAAGCGTCATAAACTAAATATGGTAAGGGCTTTAAAAATATTAAAAAAAGTATCTTCACGCCCATATCCCCGAAGAGGTAGGCAGAGGCACAACCAGGGCACCCACGACTAGCCGAAGATACTAAGTCCCACAAGGTAGGCAAGCCTATTGCCAACCGGGCACATACCTCTGTGGTCTAGCGGTTCAGTTGTTGGAATTGACTGCATTAGGTCCCGGGTTCGAATCCCGGGTTTTCCCAATTTTCTCATAAAAGAAACGTTAAAAATAATTAAATCTAGAGAAGTAAATTGACTGAATGTTTTTAAAGTAAAATTTTGTTTGTTTTTAGTGTTTGGCATGACGTTAGCATTTGCCATTAGTGAAGTTATACATTAATTGCATCAAGTTAGTCGATTTAGCAAAATCGGACATAAATTATTCAAAATTTGTTACAAGTCGTCTTAAAAAGTCATGTCAGGATTTTGAGAAAATCAATGGTCTTCTTACTCAAGCTCATTAGTGAGTTTCGGCGGCAGTGTGGAAAAACATTTCTAGTGAATTTTTGTAATGCTAATTTTACTACAATTCTTTGCCACCCCAAAATCATCATACCAAAAAGAATTGAAAAATGCATATTTTCAATTTCCTAATAAAATTAACGTATCCTGGGATTGGGTACATGCCCGATTGGCGATAGGCTTGCCACCTATCACATTGTAGGAACTTCAGCTAGTTGTGAGTACCCTGGTTGTGCCTTTGCCTACCACTTCGGGAATACGGGCGTGAAGATACATGTTCTATACAATTATATTAAACACAATACAATTTTAATACAATGTGTTCACGAAATTTAACTGTCACAAAAAAACTGCGACATTTTATTTCGTTGGCGCCAAAAACAAATGCCATTTTATAAATCAAGTATTGTTAGCATAGCTCTTGGTGTATCTTCGATTGGTCTATTTGAGGAAGGGCAGAGTGCGCTGGCGTCTGACGTCCAGTCGCGACACCGACAGGCTAAATGCAGCCGAGACTGCAACGACAACGATCTGCACTTTACTAACTGAATTTTTAATAGGGCAGGTTATTTCGGCGCGAACTAGCTAATTAGCTTTTGCAAATCATTTGCGACTGCCTCTATTTAGAGAGCTTTACAGCGTCGGCTGCAGAATCATCTCGTTAGTCCAATTAAGTGGTTTATTTGCGTAAGAGGGTTGGATATTCCATTTTTATGTGATCTTCTGAAAAAGCGTTGGTATATTGTATAACATATTGCTAGCAGTTTATGCTATAGTTGGAATTAGTTTTATTTAACCCCCTGCGGAAAAAGGAGTGTTGTAAGTTTGACGAGTCTGTGTGTGTCTGTCCATGGCAACATAGCTATTAAGCGAATGAACGGATTTGATACAGATTTTTTGTTCAAAAACTTACGTGATTGAGATGGCTCTTAGCAACATACCAACATGTTTTGTCTTTGGGTATTATTTATTTTAATTTAATGATTATTAAGACAATTTTACTCACGGCCTTATAACAAGAGTCTTTTTTAAAAAGTTAAGGCTATATAGTAAGGAGTTTCTATGCATTTTTTTATGATACTGGAAGTCAAACGAGCAGACGGATTTTACGACGGTAAGAAATTTACGCCGCCTAGAGACACCAAATGTGTTAATAGTGTATTGCTAACCTGACGCCGGGATGTTAGGCCTCGAACAAAAGTAAGATTACCAGCTTTTTTATCCTTCGAACGGGAACATTTCAACTGCAAGCACTGACCTAATGGCGGCAGGAATAGGTAAAGCGGTGGTACCAATACCAGTCGCTGCGAAACTATAAACCTAGTCAGATGTCACGGGGTTAGTGACAGTAAGCCTATGCTCACCTTTTACGAGCTGCCTTGCATGCCTGTTAGATAGGAGCAAGTAGTTTTAAAATAAAGTATCATGTGTGATCTCGAATATTTAATCATCTATACTAAATACTAATATGATAAAAAGGAAATGTTTGATTTTTTGTTTGTTCGAAATGAGTAGGCTCTGAAACTACTGGGCCAATTTCAAACATTCTTTCACCCTTAGAATGCTACATTATCCCTGAGTGACATAGGCTTTGTTTCATCAAAATCGGTGCAGTAAAAGACAAATGACGCAGGTGAAGCTGCGTAAAACTGCTAGTCTTTAAGTAAAATCAGTTGAAATTTCATATTCATAATGTAAGTAGGTAGGTATAGTTGGGATTTATACAGTTTACAAAAGTCAGCTTAGGTGACCTATATCACGATAAAAAAAATGTGCCCGTATTTTGACCGCCTCGTTGGTTTAGTGATTAGCGTACACGCCTAACTACACTAACCAACCGCTTGGGTTTAATTCCCGACGGGGGCAGGCATTGTGAGATGAACATTTAAATGTCAGCATTGCCGGGTCTAGTCATTTATTAAATTTATTCTGTTATCTATTTAATTATTTCTACGTCTAAGAATCGTTGACTCACACCCATTACACAAGCATATAATTTGCTTACTTTGGGATTAGATTCAATTTATGTAACTTGTCCATTGATATTTATTTATTTTTTAATTTTTATTACAGAGTTGCAATTTGTACGTTGTAAGAATGCTAGCAAGTTGTTATTTTTTTAAGAGGAGAAGTATATCTTTACAAATTCAAATTCAAAATAGCTTTTATTACGTAGATCTATACAAAGATTCTTGTAACGCGTCTTTATAATTCTAAAAACTACCACCGGATCGGAAAAAAGTAATAATCTATCTATATAAAGAAAGTCGTGTTAGGTAGTTATACTATTTATAACTTAAAAACAGCTGAACCGATTAGATTGAAAATTTATTTGGAGGTAGCTTAGAATAACAAATCAGACATAGGGTACTTTTAAAATAACTATCGACTGCAAGACAACTAGGAAAAAAATTCCCATTAAAATATGTAGAACGGAATTCGCCGGAACAGCTCGTCTATACATAAAATAAAGTCGTGTTAGTTACACTATTTATAACTAAACATCAGCTGAATCAATTTGGCTGAAAATTGATAGGGAGGTGGTTTAGAACCAGGAGACTGACATAAGGTACTTGTTATCCCATTCGACTGTGAGGAAACTAGGTAAAACCAAATTTTAATTATTCCCATGCACACTGAACGGGTGAAACGAAGTTCGTCGGAGCAGCTAGAAGTAATAAATGTAATTAAAGGAACTTTAGTAAATTAAAGGCAACTTGACATTTTAACTATTTTCCAGAATATTTTATGAGGATTTTAAAAAATGCCCCTATTCAGTTTGTAACAAAAAGGTCGCCGAATTAGTTGATTATTAGTTAAAACGTTAATGCTAATTTATAATAATGATTCTGCTGTTCACAAATTAAACTTATTTTAGATGCATGCTATCTTTTTCAAATGAAACAGAAACAAAAGAGATGGAACAGTTTAGACATGTCAATTGGTGCGGACATGTCTAATTATGATGTTTTTAATCAACATTTTCTTAGTGATAGATTAAATGTCTTGTAGATACATCGTGTACAGGCTTATTTGACAGCACTAAGTGTTTTGTCTCTTTCTATTACTTTCATTGAAAGAAGACAGCGATTACTTAAAATTAATTTAGTGGGTGCGCAACAAAGTTACCACAATATACAAGCAGATGCAAGCCCAAGCGCAAGGCAAGTGCTAAAATAAAAATACCTTATGACAGTAAAAAAAAGCATCTTCACGCCCTTATCCCTGAAGTGGTAGGCAGAGGCACAACCAGAGCACCTACGACTAGCCGAAGACACTAAGTCCCACATAGTGATAGATGGCAAGCCTATCGCCAACCGGGCACATTTCCAATCCCGAGCAACATTTTTTTATTAGAAAATTGGAAAAACCCAATTTCTTTTTTGTTGCCCGACAAAGGATTCGAACCCGGGACCTCTTGCAGTCAAGTCCAACAATTGAACCGCTAGACCACAGAGGCGAGTAGTATAGTAATATAGTTTTAAATATTCATAAATATATTATTTGCTGAAACTATAGTAACTGATTATTTTGCTAAGTTTTTCAATAATATCGTGCTTGATCATACTTGTTTCATATAACATTTGCATTTTTAATAAGGCCGATATACCTACGCTACCTAATCATCATTTTAAAATAAATTAAAAAAAAAAATTAAAATTACTGAATAGTTGTATAATGGCAGAGAATTTTATTTGGTTCGTTAAATATAGTGCCTAGTTATATCCTATTATATATAAATTGTGTGTCACTTTGTTTATCCGCGATGGACCCCTAAACTACTTAACCGATTTCAGTCAAATTTCCAACTAGAATAGGATAGCTTACATCTCAATTCATCATTAAAAAAATTACCATCCGCGCGAGGCCGGAACAGGGAGCTAGTCTGTCTATAATTAAGGGCTGTTAAACTGGAAAAACCCACTCCAACTATTTAAAGTGGCACCCTACGTCGCGGTTTGATAATTATTTTTTCAAAAGATAGCAAATGGTTCTGAAATGGTCTCACATCAATTTTATCAACATCCTACCAGTAATTTTTGAGTTACACTTAGAGACAGAACTCACGGAGCGATTTAAAATCGCGCCCGCGGCGGTCGCAGTTCTGCGATTTATTTCAAAAATCACGAGGCGGGTAATTTTTGCGGTTTAAATTATCGCCCGCAAACTTGGCGGTTGATTATCGCGCGGCCGGCGGTTGCGGTTAAATAATTACTACAAATATTATAAAATGGTCGCCCGCCAAGCGACCGCAGAGCGCGCGGTCGCAACCTCCAAGGCGGCGGCGAGAAATCGCCGCCCGCACGATTAACGGGCAGACGACCGCTCGCGGGAACCGCAAATAACCGCAGGCGCTGCGGGTGAAAATCGCGTCGTGAAATGTGATCTTAGTTTTTGCATATGAATCTACATTCTACGGAATCTGCGGGCCCGCAACCGCCGCGGTCGCGGGTAAAAACCAAGCCTTGAGTTCTTAGTTTTAACTTTTTAACTGTCCATGCATTACATGTAATGCACTGGGTATCTGACTCGATACGTCCGTGCATAACATGAAATGCACTGTGTAAAATTGAATCGCGTTGATCATAATATCACAACATAATTGAAGACGTGAATAGATGAAGGCATTATGTCACAAAAACTTTATTTTAAATAAATCGATTTAAAAGTTTAGCGCTTCAGAACAACACTATTGGTCGAAAGTCCGTACTGAGACGTCCATGCATTACATTTAATGCATTTGAACTAAAGTATTGGACATTTGGTAATGTAGAAGTAACTATATTATTAGGACAATCAAAGTGCTGCTGATTTAAACAAATGCTTAAATTTTTGACTTATCTTTTATCATAAAAGAATATTATGCACTATTAAGTATAACTCAAAAACCACTAGCCGGATCATGATAAAACTAATATGGGACTACTTTGGAATCATGACCTATCCTTGTAAAAAGAACCATCAAAATCGGTTGGCTATTGGCTGTTACGGCAATTGCTATTTGCGTATTAGCTTTAATGGCGTAACAAACATGCAATAAAATTAAATTAAAAACCCCTGACACAAGAACTTAAACCCATCCGAGTATATTTGCAGACATTTGATTAATCTCCCCACTTTCACCCCCCACAACTTTTAAGCGGCTCAACCGATTTTCATCAAACATGTCTAAGAACACTCGCACATTAGTTACCTTTGATACAAAAAAAACTAAATTGAAATCACTGCTTTCGTCCGGGAGTTATGATGCCACAGATGGACAGACACGCAGAAAGATACGTCCAACTTATATCACACCTCTTTTTGCGTCGGGGGTTAAAAACAATACAGTCAAATTGAGAACCTCCTTCTTTTGCGGTTCGCTTAAAAAAAAAACTTTCCATAATATTCTTAATAAGGCCATAGTCACATGAGTGTATTAAGGCCTAAAAAATAGATTAAAAAGAACAGTGTAGTAGCGGCAGAGGATTTTGCTTGGTTGATATTATTCTTTATTTCGCAAAACGGGTTGTTGCTGTTTGCGGCAGCTTTGTGTTTTTATTTGCTTTTGCTATTGGTCCGAGCTGGCTCTGATGCTAAGTAATTAAAACCTCTATCAGAGTTCCTTTCTGTAAACAAAGTTTTAGTTGAAATGGACCATTTAGTAGTATGAGTTTATTTTAAAAAATCATACTGTAAATAGGTATATTGACAAACATATTTTTGAGTTTAAATATTTTTGTCACGTTTATCTATCGCTTCTATCTCTTGTTGTTGAGCGGTCTGGTTGTTTGACTTGATTTAATAAGGTCCCCGGTTCGACACTCGGGTCGGCAAAACAAAAAGAAATGGTGTTGTTTCAGTTTATAATAACAAGAAACGGGATTTGTTATGTGCCCAGTTGGATTCCTACCCAACAGGACTCTACCACCAGTGGTCTTGTTAGTTATTTTTTTTTATGATATTGGAAGGGAAACAAGCAGACGGATTTCCTGATGGTAAGAAATGCACGCCGCCTAATAACAAAAAAATGTGGTAATGGTGCGTTGCCAACCTGAGGCCGGGATGTTAGGCCTCGAGCATAAGTAAGCTTACCGGCTACCCTACCCTCCGAACCGGAACACGTCAACGGCAAGCACTGACGT
This sequence comes from Calephelis virginiensis, assembly GCA_002245475.1. Lineage (NCBI taxonomy): Eukaryota > Metazoa > Arthropoda > Insecta > Lepidoptera > Riodinidae > Calephelis > Calephelis virginiensis. The sequence goes on along the minus strand of NJDC01001778.1, from coordinate 195,811 downwards.
TATGGCGGCAGGAATAGGTTAAGCGGTGGTACCAATCCGGGCGAGTTGTTACTAAACTCTACTACCTAGTAGGATGTCACGGTGTTAGTGACGGTAAGCCTATGATCGCCTTTTACGAGTTGCCTGGCAGAAAGGCAGATAGTCTATTCTGCAAAGGAGCCCGGACCATCCGGACCAAGGATCCGGACCGGATCTATATATATAAATAGATATTTTACTCCGTTCTATTGTTTCTATCGTTCTATTGCCCTTGTGGTCTAGCGGTCTGGTTGTTTGACTTGACTTGGTAAGGTTCCAGGTTTGAAACGCGTGTAGGAAAACAAAAAAATGGTGTTATTTCAATATTTAATAAAAAGATATCTAAGAAAAAAATATAATCTCTACATAGTATAAAACAAAGTCGCTTCCTCTGTCCCTATGTCCCTTTGTATGCTAAAATATTTAAAACTACGCAACGGATTTTGATGCGTTTTTTTAATAGGTAAAGTGATTGAAGAGGAAGGTTTATGTGTATTTCATAACCGTGCAAAGCCGGGGCGGGCCGCTAGTAATATAATAATCCCCGGACAAGTTTAAGAAATTGAATTTTAATAAGTCTACAAAGCCGCGGACTACAGCTAGTATTAAAAAGAATACAAATAATAATTAAATAAAAAACTTTTTCCCACCAAAATAACCGCATATAAATTATAAACAACAGAGAATTTTTCAATGAAAATCATCGTTAGCGTTAATGGTTTTTACAATGTCACCAAACTTTTAGGCATAAGTGCTCAGTCCGAGTTTATATTACTTTGGGGTTGAGGGTTGTCTCCGGTGAGACCGAACCCCGGATTAACGCGGCATTTTGACTAATGACAAAGAGGAGGAAAGTGATGGAGTTGAACTTCAACCACGCGAATTGTTGATAAAACAATTTAAGTATCTTTATATAAATACGTAATGCCAAATTTTTGTACCCCTTTTTACGAAAATTGCGCGGACGCTGGAGCATATAATTTGGCAGACTTATAGTTTATGTGTCGGAGAAGTGCAGAACGCTCATTTTTTTCAATAATTATGCTTATCAAGTACATTAAATCAATAAATAAAACATTACCCACACTACCATGCATTTGACACACACAAACAAATGTATTGATGATAACGATAAAAGATCACAGATGGCGCACTAACTATTCAAGGAAACAAAGTAGTTGGTCTGGAGAAATGAAGATGACTTTCTTATCAACAAGATATTAAAAGTTATTATGGACGATTTTTGACCTATGTCCCATATAAGTATATAGTATATTATAGTAGTAACACAAGAGCCACTTTGATTTGATAAAACTTTTTTCACTTTGACCATTTGGTACTTATGCGCCTCGACATTTTTATAATTACCAATAGTAATGTCATTTTTAACCGACTTCAAAAACGAGATGTTTCTAAATTCGACACCTTGTCTTTTTTGTATGTTTGTTACGCGATTACTCGGCCAATAGCCAACCGATTTTAATATTTTATTAAGAAATAGAGGTCATGATTTCGAAGTCCCTTATTAGTTTTATGGGATTCGACTACCTAGTGGTTTTTGAGGAATACTTGACAGTGGAAGTAGACTTATGTCAGGTATACTTTTAGTGGTTATACTAATGTAGGATTCTGATAAACATTATGGGATCATTTCAAAAAAATTTGCTATCTTTCGAAAAAAAGAGTTATTAAATCGCGACTGGGAGGTAGACTAACCAAACACGGAACTGCACAGCAGTCCACCGCAAGTGGAAATACAGTAACCTCAATCACAATAAGTGGTGATGGGGTCATCACAACCTGACACCGACAACTACGTCTTCGTATCCAATTTAACATGATTGGATATGAAACCTTTTATTATTGTGTCAGGGATAGATAATTCCAGGTTAGATTGTTTATTAAAAATTGTTTTGCTATCTTTTCAAATATTTATATTTATTAGAATCGTAATACCTATTACAAAGTATGTAATTAGCTTATTTTGATGTTAGATTCAATTTTCGTAACTTTCCAGGGATACCTAGTTGTTATTATATATTTATCTTTCTAATCCTAGTAGTAGTAATTGTGGGACTTAGTGTCTTCGGCTAGTACGGGGTGTCCTAGTTGTGCCTCTGCCTACTTCTTCGGGGATATGGGCGTAAAGATACTAATCCTAGTAGTGCTTTGGTTACTTTATGATTTAATTTGGGAAATATCCTTTTTAAATTATTCGCAAAGTTTTTAATTACTGCAGTAAGCAAAGGGTTTCAAGATTTTTAGTATATTTTTGTTTTATCTATCGTTTATTGTAGACTGAAGAGAATTTGAACAATAACCTTGTAGTTCTATATTACCTTCGTTTTCGTCCTATTCTTTGCAAGTCCATTAACTGTTTACCTATTTCCTGGAAAAAAGGTGACTCAAAATCCATTTACTATTGGCGGAGTAATCTCCTAACAAATATTCAAAACAAAATTCTAGAACCTCCTGTTTACGAAGTTGGTTAATAATAATTAGGCTGAGATTGTTTTATATTAAATAAGATATTTTGAATGAAGTAATTCAATTGCAGGGCACGAGGAAGTGAAGTAGAGCCAACATTCACATAATCTTATTCATGGGAATCGTTTCATTATTTTTAATTATGAGTATCTAATACTTTCATGGCATCTTGGCGAGGTAAGCTCTGAAAACATTCTTAAAACTGTCAGATTTATACTATAAGTATTTGTGTTGTTTGAATGTTGAAACCCGTCTTCTTACATTCCTTATTATAACATTATAAAACTACTTTTGCAGACTTATATTCCAATGTTTCATTCAAGTTTAATGAGATTTATATAAGTCTAGAGAGTCAGTGTTGGATTTGACTTCATTAAACGTCCCGGGTTTGAATTCCCAGTCGGGCGACTCAAATGCGTATTTTTATTTTTCTAAAAAAAATTAACGTTGAATCAACCTTGCCTGGAATTGGGTACACAAACTGTGGGACCAAGTACCTTCGGGTACTTTTTTTTATGTGATAGTTCAGCGAATAAGTACACGGGTTTCCTGATGGTAGGAACAACTGTGGCCTATATACACTATAGATGTTACAGGTGCGTCGCTGTTCTGCAGCCGGGATTTTAGGCTTATTGTACAAGTCTGCCAGTTAACCCCTACGTCTGGACTAGAATATAACATAGTTATTGTGGCTGCAGGAATAGGTAAAGCGCTGGATACCCTGGCAAGTAGCTGCACGGCAGTCTGCCACCAGTGGTATTGTTGGTACTGACCTGTATTTTATTCAGTGCTCGCCTCTTAAGAGCTGCTTGGTAGAGAGACAGATGGTCTATTCTATTCAGAGAACTTGAATCAACACGGGGTAATCATGGTCACCCTGATTAAACTTCTGCTTACGTCTTTGGGGACACGGGTGCGAAGATACTTTTTTATTATTTATTTATTTACAGAACGTAGATGGCTAAACTAGATGTAAAACAAATTTTAGATTTGACTTGGTTTTTTTAGTTTTGTATTTTTTCCTATACGGGGTACCATCTAAAGCACCACCCAAATTTTGAGTAACGGTTTGGATTCGATAGCACTTTCGGTCTATGACAAAACCTTAAAATAAAAAAAAATATCCGATACAAATACAAGATACATGTTTATACGTAAACAAAGCGTAAAACTGGTCCCCACCGACCGCAATCGCAAGCGCAGGCTGGTGACGTCATGACTCGTACTAGGTACGATGTAGAGTGACAACAAGTGAAGCTTTTTTTCTGGACTGTTTTATGCGAATTGTTTACAAAAGTAAATGTTACGATTTAGCAATAACATTTATAATGCATTACCATTTAAGCCTTTACCCCCTTATACTAAAATTTGACGAGTCCTTTTAAAATAACCCAGTATAAGTTTCTCTTAAAGTAGGTGTTTTCAATTTTCAGTACAGATAATGAAATCAGCATAGGTAATGTTAAGGCGCGGCTTCTGCTTATTATCAAGGCTAGAGAACGGCACGTCGTCAAGGACCAATGATGGACGAGCTAGGTTTTGCTGTCTTTTCGCCCATTGGCTAAGGCTATGCTTTTTCTAGTTATGTACTATTCATTGTACTTACAATGCATATACTAATCGTATTCAGCAATTTGTTAATCTGTATAAAAGGATTTCATTTCAATGATTTATAACGCATTTAAACAGATAATAAAATGTGTCGCCTCTGTGATCTAGCGGGTCAGTTATTGGACTTGACTGCATGAGGTCCCGGATTCGAATCCCGGGTTGGTCATAAAAAAGAAGATTGGGTTTTTCCAATGTTCTAATAAAAAATGTTGCTCGGGATTGGAAATGTGCCCGGTTGGCGATAGGCTTGCCACCTATCAAATTGTGGGACTTGGTGTCTACGGCTAGTCGCGGGTGCTCTGGTTGTGTCTCTGCCTACCGCTTCCGGGATATGGGCGTGAAGTTGCTAAAATATGTTACAGAAAAATAACATCACTAAAATGAAATTTAATTTTCAACATTATGGTACGTTTTTTCATTTAGCTAAATGTTAAAAGAATACGTTCTTCTTTTATTTTCCACAATAGAGAACCAGATGTACTTTTTGATATGGTACAAACAAGGTGACGTAGTCATTTATTGATTCTTCAGATTACAAAGAAAAGTGAATTAGATTATTTTGTACGCAGTAAGTCCTATGATAAATGGTATCTAACTTAATAAGGAAAACCAAGTCATATTGATCACATTATTTTTCATGTGGTTGTAAACATTTTTCTTATTAATTTCTTTTCAATACGTCATTAAAACTGACTAAACTTCCTGTTGTTCAGCACTTACGTCTATAGTTAAGTACAGAATATATATAAATCTTTTTATTCACATAAACCCTAAGGCTCTTTTGGGTAAGTTGATATCTAAATCATGTTCCTAAAATTATATTTATTGTTTAAAAAATGTGTGTCTGCGTATGCGTGTGTGTGTACATTGTGCGTTACGTGTGTTTCAAGAACCTAGCGAGATCTTCAAGCTGGCTTACAGCGAAGCTTTAGGCTATATTAGCTTGAAAGTGTACCGGCTGATGAAATAGAAATCACAACGCAGTATTTAATTCGGCGATGACATAGCCCTTTTTAATGTAGAACATAACTAGAGATCAATTGGGCACATTTTTTTCATACGTCCATAAAAAGGTTTTTGTGTTGTGTAAAATTGTTTTTTAGCCCTGTTTTTTATTCTTGTTTTTCTGTCGAAGAATTGTTGTTTTCATAAATATTTGGACAGAAAAACAAGTAGAAAAGCTTTAACTATAAAGACCAATCCTAAACCTTAAAATCGGGCAAGTATTTCCTAACACAAATAATATTCAGTACTTTTCTAAAATATAAAGTTTAAACTTTGTCTTAATAAGTTGACATCTTATCTTTAAAATTAGCTCTGACAGAAACGAATTTATAACAACCGAAGCTCTAACTTAAATTGACAACTGCCTCCAATACTTGGAAATGGCTTTAAGACAAACGAGAAGCGCGATATAACGCAGTAAGGAGAGAGCGAGGTGGCCAAAACCCTCCATTACAACCTGCAAAGCTGCTCATAGATCACCGTAATGCGTAAATCCCCTAAAAATCCACCAATTTATTTAGTCGATAACAACCAATCCTTGTTAAGGTCTCTTTTTTTGTTTATTTTAAAGGTAGTTTTTTTTTATTCGAACCATAAACAAGTTTACAATGTCACTTATTACATACCTAGATACCCCGAGATTGTTACTTATCATAACCTCAACATGGAAGGCAAACAAGCAGACGGATTTCCTGATAGTAAGAAATTCACGCCGCGTAGAGACACCAAAGGTGGTAATGGTGCGTTGCCAACTTGAGGCCGGGATGTTAGGCCTCGAGCAAAAGTAAGTTGACCGGTTACCTTACCCTCCGAACCGGAACACGTTAACGGCAAGCATTGGACGTTATGGTGGCAGGAATAGGTAAGGCGGTGGTACCAATCCGGACGAGTCGCTGCGAAACTCTACCACCTAGTCAAATGTCACGGTGTTAGTGACGGTAAGCCTATGCTCGCCTTTTGCGAGCTGCCTGGCAGGAAGGCAGATCACTAGAAGGCTCACTAGGATCACTAGAGGAAGGCTAGAATCACATATTGTTACTTATCATAAACTCAACATGTTTGTTACAGCTTAACTTTTATATATTATGGACGCGGGACACCAATAACATTTAAAAGTAAACATTTACACAGTTTCATGGGAGCTAAACCAAGAAATTTATACCTTACATGGTGAATAAGATTTATACAACTACGCAATTAAAATTATCTTTCTCTAAAATTAGTCGGGGCAAGTAACTTTGTGTTTGTTTGTATTTTGCGTCGGTTTGTGTGTATGTGTGTGTGTGTGGGTTGGTGTATGTGTGAATGTATAATATAAACAAACACAAATCTTCACGCCAAGTTACGGGATTGGCAGAGAGTATCGAGTGCCAGACCTCACGATCCTGACAAACCTGTCTGGCTTCCTTCACTTTATTAATTGCCCTTTTCATACAAACACGCCGGTTTCGGAGACTCTTGACACCACCCTCGGATAATATCCAAATGATCGTGGAATGCCAACCTTGGTCTCCCCGGGTACCTACATCCATCCACATTCACATTGTATATCTGCTTTGTCAATCTTTCATCTGTCATTATTTCCACATGACCGAATCAGCGGAGCATGCCCTTTCGCATTTTAACACCAGCACTTTCTTTCAATCCTACTCTTTCTCGAATCTCATTGTTACGAATGTATATAATTATCTTAATTTATGTAATGTGTATATAATTTAATGTAATTTATAACCGTTTTTATAATGAGTTTAAATAGGTCATCCTGGTGATTAGTAGTAGTGGTGGAGAAGTATTGCTTGACATTAACAGCTATTATCAGTTTGTAGGGATTAAAGCAGTTTTTTCCAGCTTTGCCCTGCTATTATTAAGTATAAAAGTACCTTTTAAAGCACTAATCGGATAGTGTTCAAATTTATAAAATCTAAGAATCACAACCTACCTGTCATAAAAATAATCATCGAAATCGGTTCGTTATTAGAATAAAATAGAAGAATAGAATATATTTTTATGCAAAATGAGTAGACTTGTACATTTTTTGAAAGTCTTAAAACTTAATATTTAATATTTGCTACATTTTAAAACAATATATTATCAAATACAACAATAATAATTACACAATCATAAAATGTCAAAATTTAGATTAAATTGTCATTGGATACAGAATGTCAAAAGAAATTTCAATGAATAATGAAAAATATGTCAAATAAACAAATAAAAAAAAAACAAATTGATTAAAAATTAACATAATTAACTGAAATATAAAAAAATAGAATAACTAAAAATAATGACAATAATCATAAATATATAATAATATTGGATACTCGATACTCACATAAAAAAACATAATAAACAAAAACTTTATATTAATCTGTTAGATAGATAAATTTCTTACATTTTTCGTTTGTCAGAAAGTAAGTAATTTTTTTATATAATAAACAGTCAGCAATATATTTATCAATCCCTTGTCAATAATAATTATTATTAAGAATTTGTGCATACATTTTTATCTTTGAAATATTCTTCTGTCTTATAGTATGCTTTTCTCAAAAGAATACTTTTTACACGTGCTTTGAATTTCTTCTCATTTAAATTTGTAATTTCCTCAGGAATTTTGTAATAAAACCTCACACAAGCACCAATAAAGCATTTAAACGTTTTTTTTAAATTTAAATTTATGTACAATAAGCTTATTTTTATTCCTTGTATTAAAACTAATGATAATAATGATTTTAATACAAGAAAGAAGAGAAAACAAGTTTTCATTTCATCTCACGCCCATGCCAAAAATTTAAAAATAATTATCTAAATAAAAAAGTTTATTATTATGTGACACATTATAATACAAAATACAATATACACTTTGTGATTAAACCATGGATTATACTATATTTAGTTGAATAAGATATTATTTTATTTTTTTTGTCTTTTATTTAAAAGCAAAGATCAACCCTATTAAAGGCCAAGATTGAAAAAATCAGAAGTTCTTTATTTTATAAAATAAATAGTCTGCTAGAAATAGAAATATTTTTTTCGATTTCACAAATATAAATATGTAAATCTATATCTTCACACCAAGTTTCTTACGCCTAGATAGAGAGTATGCTAGTATAATAAATAATGTGCAAGCTTTCAAAATTAAATTACAACGACAAACAAACTTTCTGCCAACTTTTAACATGTTTCGTTTATAAATAAATGATGTTGTGAATTTCAGTGTGATTTATTTCAAATTAGTTCCGAACTTTGGAATATTCTCGCTTACAATTCCAAACTCTCATTAGCCTTACAATTTATAAACAAAGATTAACTCTTTGAAAGGCGAAGATTGCTTTTGGAAATAATTACCATGTGAGGATTAACTGATTCTTAATTACACTATACCTATGTTAATTATCTGGAACATTCTGCTGTATTTTTAATTATTGTTACATTTTATTAAGTGCGAGTTAAACTCGCCTTTAAAATGTTCCATTATACAGGGTTACATTTTAAGTACCAGCCAAATTTTGAGAAACGATTCGAGATTGATCACTTTTGACCTATAAAAAAAAACAATTTATAATTTTTATCCAACGCAAAATACAAGATGCAAGCTTACAATGTAAACATAGGATAAAACTGGTTCCCACCGACTGCAGTCGCATTCGCTGGCTGGTGACGTCATGACACGAACAAGATAACGACATAGTGTGACAACAAGTGAAGCATTTTTATTGACTCTTTTAAATGAACGTTTATAAAAGTAAACATTTTTTTATACAAGAGGAGGCTAACGAGCAAATTGGGCAATCATATTTAATGCATTTTAGGCTTTACCTCCTCATAAAAATTAGGCCGGTTTCAAAGTAACCCTGTAAATAGGCATAGGTTATACGAGCTGACAGGTAAATAAAACTTTTAAAAATCCTAAAATTGTGTTCCGTGACCAATTTTTAACAGATTCCAAAAAAGAAAGAAGGAGGTTCTCAAAAGTACTGTATGTTTTTTACTAACTATTATTTTGCTAACTGTCAACCGATATAGATTTTTTAGAAAGATAGGTTATGATTCCGAGTCATTCCCATATTAGTTTTAGCATCTCATTGAAGAGGTCATTAAGATAAGTGAAAAATGTATGCATTATTAAGTGTAACTCAAACACTAATAGGATGTTGATAAAATTGATGTGGGACCATTGCGGAGCCATTTGCTATCTTCGAGAAAATAATGATCAATTCTCGACGTAGTATTCAATGTAATAGTTGGAGTTGGTTTTTGCAATTTTACTGCGCCTAATCATTAGTCGCCTGCACCTATCGTTTTTCCAATATCGTCAATGTACTGAATGCACTCGTACAGTTTTATTAGATGAATTGATGGAATATAATACAGTTTCAAAGTAATAGAAAAAAGGCACTCAAAATAATGGAATAAAAACAAAAGTCACCAGAGAAGCTGGCTACGAAAATGCTTCTATTTAATATTTCTTTAAAATGTGAAGGTATTTGATACAACGTTATCACTTTTAAACTATTTTACTTAAAAATCAATTACTTTTCGTTAGTCTCGCTAAAACTCGTGAACGGCTCAACTGATTTGGCTAATTTTGGTGTTGAATTATTTGTTCAAGTCGAGGAAGGTCTAAATGATAAGAAAAAGGGAAAAACTGTGAAAAAAATAGGAAAAACAGCATTTTAATTCTTGTCAGACAAACTGAACATGTTGTACAAAGTTCGCCGGGACAGCTAGTATTTTTTGTTATTTTGAATGTTTGCTATGTAGTTCGGTCAATAGCCAATCGAGTTTTATCGTTTTTTTTCAGAAAGATAGATTTCCCGCATTAATTTTATCATGATCCGACTAGTGGTGTTTGAGTAATACTTAATAGCTCGTATTTTTCACTGTAATGTTACTTTAAAATTACTAGTAGGATGTTGATAAAACTTACGTGGACCGTTTCGGAACCATTTGCTATCTTTCGAAAAAAATAATTATTAAATCGGGACGTGGTACCCAATGAAATACTTACTTGTAGTCGGTTTTGCAGTTTTGATGCTTATATTTTTATATTTAATTATAACTTAGTGCTAGTTAGTCCTAACTTAAAACTTTTTTGTATGAGAGAAAGTGTTTTTTAGTTCCATAATAACTTAGTGAAAGTCTAATGTGGTTTTTGAGGTATACTTACGTCGTTAAATAATATAGTTTGATATTTAGTTTCTACACTTCTTATCGTCGGTGCTTGGTGGAATTCCATTCTTAAATATATTGTATCAAGTGTGATATTTAACCGTTTGTATTACATGGCCTTTTTATATTTCAAAATTTTACTTTTCCATCAAATTTTGCTACATTTTGTAGCTGTAAAGCTATTTTTACAGTTTTCTGTGGTCTTGCAATCCGGTTGTTGATTTCATGAGGTCCCCGGTCCCATACCCGGGTCGGACAACAAATTGAATATGTTTCATTATGTTATCCAATCAATATGTGCCTGGTTGGCGAATGTTTTGCTACTTATCACACTCTAAACTTTGTGCCTTCTACTAGTCGTAGTTGCTCTGGTTGTACTTTTACCTACCTCTTCGGGAATATGGGCGTAAAGATTTTTTTACTGTAAATAGCTCTATGGTTCTATGATATGACAGGTGGCACACCTATCGCCAACCGTACAATCGTCCAGAACCGGGCATCGTTATTTTTATTAGAAAACTGAAAAAAATACATTTTGAATTGAATTGCCCTACCCGGCAATGAACCCGGTCCCTCATGTAGTCAACGCCAAGAACAGACCACTAGACTACAAGGGCGATTTTTAGACCACAGTTTAAACATGTTTTTATTATGATATTCGAAGGAAAATAAGTTGACGGATTTCCTGATGGTAAAAATATGATAAAATTAGATTAGTTTTTAAGTAGAATTGGGTTTAAATTTTGTTACACAATGGCGGTGATTCCGCTGTTAACAAACTAAACTTATTTTTTTTTTTTTCGAATGAAACAAAAACAAAAGAGATTGAATATTTTAGACTTGTCCGATTAGTCTGGACATGTGAAATTGTGATGTTTTTAATAAAAGTTTTTCGAGTGATAGATTATACGACTGTGGAAATATCAAGTACAGACTAATTTGACAGTGCTAAAGATGTTTTGTCTCTTTACATTCCTTCCGTTGAAAGAAGATAGCGATCAGGGCTTGAAATATCGGTATTTTTAGGAACCGGTATTAATGACCTTGAAGCAATACAGATACCAAGGCGTTACCTCTACTGTTTGTACTGGTACCAGACTTAGTACCGGTACTGTTGGTTTAAGGGTTCTGATACCGGTACTATCAATAATACCGGTACTAGAAAACATATTACTTATCATTTTTTCTTCAATCGAAGATATCTCTGTTCCTTCATGAAAGATTAAAATAATACCGATACCTAAAATGAAAATTGGTAACGTCGCACTTATATTTAACGGGTACCTTAATTAAATCCGGTTTTTATCGGTATTTGTTAGATACCGGTTTCGGATCGGTACCGGTATACGAAGTATCGGTACCCGCCTTGGAACCGGTATCCAAGTATCGAAATGGCAAGAACCGCTAAATACCGGTATAGAACCTGTAATTTTCGTACCGGTTCCAGCGACAGCGATAACTTAAAAATAGTTTGAGTGCGCAACAAAATTACCACCAATGTCTTCTTTAAAGCAAACACCTATGATTAACTACCGCGGAAAATCCACAAAACATAGTTGCTGGAGTTCGCAAACTATTCATAAACTCATCAGCTTAGGCCATCAAATGCTCCACAAAGTTAACTCTTCGCAAAGCTTCTTTAACAAGGACTATTACTCGACCAATTTAGGGAGGAACTTGCAAACTTCGTTAATCTTTCACAACCGTATGACAAACACGAGTTATGAAAACAGTTGAGGCAGCCGCAGAGGTCTATATTCATTAGTTGGTGGCTCAGATTGATGTTGCTCTTCAGTAGCAGTATTATGAGTCACAATTATGTCGTTAACTTTGTAATCACCGAAAATTTTGCTTTGATTCCATGGCAGTGATAGAGTGATTAAGTTTGCTATACAATGAACATTTTATCACGTAAGTATTCTAGACTTTGTAACAAGGTGACAGCTTACCTTTAGGTATAGTATATCCCCCCGTGTTGGTCCGGGCTCCTTTGCAGAATAGACCATCTGCCTTCCTGCCAGGCAGGTAGTAAAAGGCGAGCGTAAGTTTACCGTCACTAACATCGTGACATCTGACTAGTTGGTAGAGTTTTGCAGCGACTCGCAAGGATTGGTACCACCGTCTTACCTATTCCTGCCGCCGTAACGTCAGTGTTTGTCGTTGATGAGTTTCGGTTCGGAGGATAATGTAGCCAGTAAACTTATTTTTGCTCGAGCTCTAACATCCTGGCCTCAGGTTGACAACGCACCATTACCGCCCTTGGTGTCTCTAGACGGCGTGAATTTCTTGCCATCAGGAAATCCGTGTGCTTGTTTGCCTTCCAATACCATAAAAAAAACTTTGTCAACTAGTAAGTTGCATTTTGGGATAGAATGAAGGAATTCTATTCCAAATTGTAGCATACCTTCTAGTTAAAACCTTCTCGTCTTACAGCTTAAAACTCAGTCAGGAGAACCTTCATGAAGTCGGGTAAAAGAATGCGAATGAACATATCTTAGACTAGCTGACCCGGCAAACGTTGTTTTCCCATTTAAATTATTTTAAAGATTTTCTTAGTTAAAATAAATAAAGTTTATTTATATATTTATTTATTTATTACACATGGAAGACCAACAGCAATTATACAATTTAAATTTTATCAGAAAGAAAAAATAGTAAGCCAATTACAGGTCCTCACTTATAGATATTAAACATTGATATATAAATGTTAACACTCCACCATGACACACGAAACATATCGAACAGCAGAAAACAAATAATGGTTAACAGAACGACTTAAAAAGAAAAAAAAGAGTAATTATAAAAACAATTCAAAATCACTGCAAAAAGTAATTGCAATCACAATAATAAAAAATAAAGGATGTTGGTAGAATGTAGAATAATTTAGAGCTGTATGTGTTTTTATTGCAACAATATTAATAAAAATAAAAATAAATCTTTTGAGGTGGGCCACCCTTAGTACTTTGGGAGATGAAATATATAACAACCTATTCAGTCATGCAACATTTTATAAAAACAGTTTAGCCGTTTCGGAGGCGTATCGTATGTGCCACGATTTTTTTAAGTACATAGATAGTCTAGGGAGGTTGGTCATTAAATATCTTCTTTAGGGATGAGAAACCGAACAGGATTGAAAGAGATTTACGCCATCCACATACAGCTGTAGTCCCATAGACTAACAGTATCGCTGTCGTCCTTTGAATGAATCAGCTTTCTTCTGTGTGTTAGCAGACGTACTTTACCAAAAAAAAATTTTTCATTGCTTATTTTTCTGTATTTTCCCGTGTTGGTCCAGGATCTCTGTGTAGAATAGACCATCTGTCGTCGTGTCTGTCAGCTCGTAAGAGGCGAGCAAAGACTAAACTGGTCATTACCAACACGACCAGAGGTGGTAGAATTTATACAGCAACTGGTCGGGAGGGATCCACCGCCTTATCTATTCCTGCCGTCATAGTGATTCTGTCATGTTCCAGCCCGGAGAGTAGGGTAGCCGCTAGAATTGTACGATTGACCTGGGATCCGTGCCACAGGACAGCGACACACCTACAACATCCATGGTGTCTATAGGCTCCTATCTTTTATTATCAGGGAAGTCGCGTGCTTGGTCGCTGCCTTTTGCAATAAAAAAACATAATGAATTTGTTTATTTTTTTGTTATCTGTTGGATAATGTACACTTTTGTTCAATAATTCGTCTCTACGCTAGTATGAATCAACCATTATTATTCCTGGATAAACGAAGCGACAAAATTAAAAACGCTCATTTGAAAATGCTGCTACTTCAAATAAAGTATATAATGACCTATAATTAACAAGACGTAAAGCGTTTTTATTATGTGATGGTCTTCATGATGTTTTACGTAAATATTTTTATACAACGGAGATTAATTTCTTTTTAAATATAAGTAGGCAATTATATTTAATGATATTATATTTTTCTTATTGGAACGAAGTTCCTTATTGCGCGTTGTGAAAGTAGGCTAGACGGAAAAAATTCTTACGAAAAGTTGTCACGACATTTTTTGCTACAGTAAGCTATTGTAAGGTTTGCGGATTGCGCATGTTTGTTTTTTTATTTTTGTTTTTTTTATTTTTTTAATTTTCTTTCATGTTTCTCTTTCTGTCTCTCTTTATTTTATTTTTTTTTTACTTTTTTTTATTTTTTTTTCATGTTTCTCTGTCTGTCTCTCTCTATAAGAGAGATAGAGATAGAGATGATTACTAGGGATTGATAGAGATTGAGAGAGGGGGGGGGGGAGAACTTCGTTCCATCCGGGTGTCCCTTGACACCTCTCAAGTTTTTTCATCCTTAGTGTTGGACAGGGTATTGGACGTTTACCTCATTGAATTCAAATATTTATTTATTACTATCTGTTAATTCTATTGTATTCTGTTCCGCCCGTTCAGTATATAAAATGTACTCTTTGTCCTTCTCCCTGTTCTATTCTAAGCAACCTCCCCATCAATTTTCAGCCTGATCGGTTTAACTATAACTATATTATATCATTCATCTTTTATAATTATGTAGTATATATAGATATGAATTGTTTTTAAGATGACGAAAATTGGTCCAGTAGATCTCGAGTTACAAGTGTTATAAGTTTGTTTGTTCAACTTTCAAACGAAAACTAGTTATCCAATCATCATGAAACTTTGACACATATTCTTGGGTGGTGTTAAAAATTAAATAGGATACATTTTTAATGACTTAAATGCGGACGAAGCCTCGGGTAAAAGCTTAGTGTTTTATACGGGTTAGCTCGGATATGACCACTTCTCTTTTTTATAACGTAACCAGTCAACAAGGAGAACTTCGTATCGCCTGACATTGTTACTAAAAGTTCGTGTAGAAAAAAATTAACTCGCGTTCACGGTAAAGAAAGGAATTAAAAATTTCGCCACGGGACTTGAATCCTCTGTAGCTCAAATGGTTAGAGCATTCTCGACTTGAGAAAAAAATATACAGGTTCAAATCCAGTCTTCGGCGAAACTTTTTCTTTCTTTAAAATTAAAAAAAAAATCAATATTAATTTTCCCCATTTTCTCTTAAATTTCCCAGTTTCTTTTTCTTCATAAGAACATTCTCCTGATAATAACTAACACAAAAAATAAAGAAATTGGGCCATATATATATATATATAGTTGATAACAAATAAGTAAACAGTAGCTCTTACCATCACAATAACTATAACCGTCACCTATAGGCACTGTAGAAATTACTGGAGCGTTGCTATCGTATTGCCGGTGTCTTAGATGACACGAATTTGATGAAACACGAGAATGATGGGCAATGATGATGTGACGCCAGGAGTAGGTAAGGCTGTGGTACAAATAGGCGAGCTACTAAGCAGTTTACCAGCAACCTAAATTACTACCAACGAGCGATGGGGTCGTCACATCCCGACGACCAAAGTTTCTTAGAAGTCCAAAAGTTTCGGAAATAAGAATAAAATTCGATCACATCCTATAGGATATTGAATGTGATCATTATCATGAAACTCGTATTTCCATCCTAAATCGACGAAGATTGAAATCCCCATACCTAATCGATACTAATTCGGCGTACGTTCTGCTACTCAGAAGCTAAAGGTGGAAGTACGCGCAGGCGGGCGGCACGATTTATAGTGGCATTAGATTCGCATTTAGGGCCAGGGCTGTCACTTCTCAGAAAAGGATAAAGCACTATTATCTTTATGGGCTATATTTCACGTTTGTTCAAAAGCAAGCACCAGCTTTAGCATTTCTTTGCGCATTTCATTAGTATAGATAACCTAAAAAATAAGTTTTTGGTGTTGGGCAAGGAGACGCTCAACCAGCTCAACTCAAGCAACCAGAGAGGTAAATGGTAGTTAGTTTTGCAAATAATTTTAGATGACACATCAGCCGAGAAATTAGTTGTGCAGTATATTTGGAAACTAGAATTATTGCTATCAGTTGGGCAACCAGTCGAGAAACCAGTCCTGTGAACAATGCGGAAACATTTGAAAACAAAACGGTTAATTAATTATTGAAAAACTGCATTACGTTTAAGAAAATTTAATGCGAAACAAATTTTATAATATGTAGGTATCTTCAGGCCCATTTCTCTTAATGGAATATATGGCAGACTTGTCAACAACTGGGCAAATTTCCAATCGCCAGCAACGTTATTTTATTAGAAAATTGAAAAAAACACATTTTATTTTTTTGTTGCTTGACCGCGGCATCCATCCGGGGCATTAAGGTGTGAAGTCCAACGCCGGACCACTTTACTACAGAGACCAATATAGTAGTGTCGCATTACCAAACTGAAAATGTGATGGTAAGCTTTTTTTTTGGATGGTAAGTATACCAGATATCGAGAGCAATTTGTCATCCTAATTCAGATCTAGATATCATCTCCTATTGTAGTAGAAATATTAATTAAAGACTTAAAACTAATAAAATCTAAATTAAATAAATTTTGCATTTTACGCAAATGTAATATTTTCTCTCCGTTTTCTGTAAGACAAACTTTAGTAAGTTTCTGCGGACTTTCAAATTTAAATCCGAGACGAGACGGGTTTCAGATGGAGTACATTGAAAATAAAAGTACCAAATTACGATGAAAGACGATCTGTATCTCTAGCAAGCAGCTCGAAAGAGGCGAGCAAAGGTTACCCCTATGATATAAGACCTATGATAGTAGATTAATTTTCAGATGAAGTATATTGAAAATAAAATTACCAAATTACGATGAAAGACGATCTGTCTCTCTAGCAAGCAGCTCGAAAGAATCGAGCAAAGGTTACTCCTATGATATAAGACCAATGATAGTAGAGTGCTGTGCAGCAACTTGTCTGGGCAGAGATCTACAGCTATACCTATTCCTGATGTCAAAACGACTTTATTATGTTCCAGTGCAGGGTCTTGGGTTGCCGGAAGACTTGTACAATAGGCCTTACATTTCGGCCTCAGCACAGCGACGCATCTGTAACTTTTATGGTCTCTATAGGCTACGATTGTCTCTTACATCTGTTCATGCCATGCCATGCTTGAGCCATGTTCTTGTTCGCAGATCTCTCTCATAAAAAGCCTTATTTCTCATACACACAAGGTTACAAATTACATTTGAAATTATTACAATACTGTATGTTAAAGTATTAGGTTAAACAGTGACTATATTTAAAACATTTACTGAGAATTTTTATGTAAATAAAGGCCATATAATTAATTAGCAATTTATGTACTAATAAACCTTAGCTCGTAACAATATATTTAAACACTAAAATAAAATAAAAATGTCAACAAACCCTTGACAAAACCGGCATGTAATGCTAAAAACCATATCGATACCGTCAGTTTTTTAAAAAAATCTACATCGGAATCGATCCTTCCATTCAAAAGTTATGCTGCTACAGATAGTAACACAGACATGTTAAACTTATAACACTCAACTTTAACTAAGCTTAGTGACATATAAAAGCGGCCTGATCGTTTAATTAAATTAATTAATTAACTTAATTAATTAAATAACATTTTTTATTAATATTAAAATATTTGCACACCAAAATATGGTAGAATATGTTGATTTATTTAAATATTTTTGTAAACTTTTCATTTACACACATATTCCGCAAATAAATAATTTTCTTTCTTTTTTTCTTTCAATTAACGACCGATGCCAATTTTATGGTGCATAAACTTAACATTGAGATGTCGCTTCATATTGTTTCCAAACACAATAAGGTATATTGACACCATGACCTTCTAATAACATTATGTCCGTGTATAAAGCGTATATGTACATTTCCTTAACTTTTTATTTTTAAATACAATATATTATTTGTAGTAATATACAATATATTGTATTTTAAAATACATACTTACCTGGACAGATATTTACTAAGTTAGACATATGTCAAATGTGATCTATTGAATTGATTTTGTTGCGCTTTGAAACACTATGCAAACATTTGCCAACGTCTGGCCAAGTCAGTTTATGACATTTGCTTTCCAGTGTTACGTCTATTCTAAATATTGACAACCCTGCGTACAGCGTACCGTTTGCAGAGAGCGGACCCACTCAACGTGCTGATGTTTACTTAATCCTAGTACGGAACCCAATTTATTATTTTATACATCCAGACTATCATTTCGAAGGGATTACAAATAAGTAAAACGTGAGTTCCAACTCCTATCACATTCTACTAATATAAATGCGAAAGTTTGTGAGAATGGAAGGATGTTTGTTACTATTTCACGCAAAATAACTATTATATTATATATTTTAGAGACTCGCCCTGATTGGTACCACTGCCTTACCTATTCCTGCCGTCACAACGTCAGTGCCTGCCTTTGAAGTTTTCCGGTTCGGAGGGTAAGGTAGCCGGTAACCTTAACACTATCGTCTTACCTGCTTCTTCAGCGGCACTGCTCGCCAATACAGCTTCTCGGCATGAGCTGATAAACCCACATATTCAAAAAGTTTAGCACCCGGCTTAAGATTGATTGTAGATAGTTGTCTTGTCACTCTGCTGTCTCACTCACTCATTCTGAGGACTGGAACAAAATGTGGCAAACATTGGTTTTATGGCGGAAGACATAGATACGGCGTCATACCCTTACCCGGGGAAGTTGCTACACTGCACTTTATAACCAGTGGTCGCGGCGGTAACGGCCTATTTTACCTATTCTCTCACTTACGAGCTGCCAAAAAAAGTAGCATAAGGCCTATTCTACAAAAGGGCCCTGAACTAACAACACGAGGACTTACTTACCCTTACTGCTATAGCATCAAAGCTCGACATTATCTTGTTTCGTGTGAGAAACCTCAATATCATTTTAAAGACCTTTTTAAAGAAACCCCACTCGTATAGGTTTGATAAAAAAAACACCGGGTTGCACTCCGGGAGTGCCGGTAGATCACTTCTACTGAACTTTGACTTTCAACTTTAAACTTGAATATTAACGTTGTCCAATTTTGATATTTTGGAATAGTTAGGGAATAATTTTGCACGAATTGCTTTAATTATCAGTATGAAAGTACTATCATTTATGTGGTAGCATAGAATATTAAATTATTGCGCTATCATACACAAACATGACAAAACGAACATTCACGCAAGCGCCTTGCGCCGTCTTACGAATTTTCGATCTGACGATCTGACGCGAGTTGAGAAGTTTTTTACTCATTCCAAAAATAGTGCGCAACCTCAAGTTTTTACTTCAAAAATTAAGTTTTTGTTCTAATTATGGAAAAAATAGTTGCTGTGACTTACGGATGGATAGACAGACAGACATGACGAATCTATAAGGGTTCCGTTTTTGTCATCTGGCAACGGAACTCTAATAAGGAATACGACCCCCGCCCTGTGTCACAACTCATATCTCAACAAACAAAGGATTGATATTATTGTAATGAACACGACGCCATTCGGTTGCGGCCTTTTACCACGATCCGCGTTAACTGCGTAAATTAAAACATTATAGTATAATTTGTATGAAATACTACGCTTTTGGTTTCGTTCAGAACCAACGTAATACTTAGGGTCAAATTGTTTTAATCAGACCAATACCGGAGGACTAGATCACAGAGGCGATTATTTATTTAACCTATTTCAGCAGTAACACTAAGGTTTTTTTTAATCTTACGTTATAAAGGGGTTTCGTTCTGAGACACGTCAACCCCATCGTACCTGATCCCATTTTTGTCCCTCTATTATAATATAAAGATTGTAAATATACAAAAATTAAATACTAAATAATAATTATACTATATCTAAATGACATTGGTTAGCTAGCTGAGAACGTTTTTTTGCCAATTCTGGGTTTGGACTTGACAACATTTCCTGTAAACCTACCCTTTTTTAGTTTAACTTAAATTCTTGCACCAGTGATATTCTTTTCTTTTTTCCTCCGACCACATTCCATCAGCAAATGTTGCACATCTTCAAACTTATCATAATATTCACAATTAGAACACACTAAGGTTGCACTGTAGAGTTTGTTACAAAGCTATTGAAATAAAACAATATTACCGAGCTCCGTGTTATCGCCACGATTATTGACAAAATACCTCGTGGCTTACCGGAATGTTATTATGAATCGGTCTCCAGATAATAATAGTTCGGTGAACGCCAATTATACCGTCTATATTACGTTGTTTGTGATATACCTACGTTGTATTTATTACCTATATCCACCTACAAGCTTACATAAGTTGTAGTGTTTTTATACTGTCTATATTAGGTTGCTTGTGATATACCTACGTTGTATTTATTACCTATATCCACCTACAAACTTATATAAGTTGTGGTGTTAGGTTTTTATACTGTCTATATTAGGTTGCTTGTGATATACGGTTTACGTCGTATTACCTGTACCTACCTAGAAACTTATGTACGTTGTATTGTTGGGTTTTTATACCGTTTATACTAGTCTGCTTGTGATATACGGTCTACGTCGTATCAATTATACCTACCTAGAAACTTATGTACGTTATATTGTTGGGGTTTTTATTTTTTTACCGTTTATACTAGACTGTTTGTGATATACTGTCTACGTCGTATTACCTGTATACCTAGAAACTTATGAACGTTGTATTGTTGGGTTTTTATAGGTACCGTTTATACTAGACTGCTTGTGATATACGGTCTACATCGTATCAACTATACCTACCTAGAAACTTATGTTTTTTTCCGTTTGTACTATACTGTTTGTGAAATACTGTCTACGTCGTATTACCTAGAAACTCATGAACGTTGTATTGTTGGGTTTTTATACCGTTTATACTAGACTGCTAGTGATATAAGGTCTACGTCGTATCAAGTATTCCTACCTAGAGACTTATGTACATTGTATTGTTGGGTTTTTATGCCGTTTATACTAGACTGCTTGTGATATACGGTCTACGTCGTATTAACTATACCTAACTAGGATTAAAAGACGTTTTTGTTAATAGGGTGTTATCCGAAGGTCGTGCCAAGAGTAAAGAGAAACCGAAACCGGCGTTTTTTTTATGAAAAAGGTTATTAATGTGAAGGAAGTCAGGCAGGTCTGCTACGTACGGTGATATACTTTACACTTTAGCCCACTGACCGCCTCGTTGGTCGAGTGGCTAGCGTACTCGCCTAACTACACCGATCAACCGCGAGGCCAGGCTTCGATTACCGACAGGGGCAGGCATTTGTGTGATGAACATTTAGATATATGTATTTCCGGGTCTGGGTGTTTATTAAATTTATTCTGGTACCTATTTAAGTATTTATATGTATTAGAACCGTTGACTAACAGACATAACACAAGCATATAATTTGCTTACTTTGGGGTTAGATTCAATTTGTGTAACTTGTCCTGGGATATTTATTTCCCAGGAGAAGTTATAATATAATAAAATAAGGATCGAACAGGTACTGTCAACCGGTTATTAAATTAGAATTAGTGGTCGCCCATTGGTCGAAATTCGACCATAATACATTTTAATATCTTGTTGATAAGAACGCCATCTTCATTTCGCACCAACTACTTTGTTTCCAATTTTTTTTAGTGCGCCATCTGTGATCTTTTAACGTTATCATTAATATATTTGTTTCAAATGCATGGTAATGTGGGTAACATTTTATTTATTAATTTAATTTACTTTATAAGCATTATTATTAAAAAATATTAGCGTTCTGCACTCCTCCTACACATAAACTATAAACGTGCCGAATTTTATGATCCTGCGTTCGCGCAATGTTCGTAAAAAGGGGTCAAAGTTTTAGCATCACGTATTAATATATAGATAATGCAACTGAGTAAGAGAGACAGCAGATGTTCGAAGGAATCGAACAGGTTATGTCAACCAGGTCAATCGAAACAGGTGAATCGAACAGGTTATTAAATTAGAATAAATAAATAACGAAACATTGAAAACACTACGCTTTTGCCTTGTATTTGCAGAAATTTATGATTTCATTTGGTGTCGCATATTTCACCAATGCGCCATTTGCATAGGAATGAGCCGACCCATAGCATCATATTGAATTCTCTTTGCTGCTTGCTTTGAAATTATAATTTTATATAGTATCTTCAAGCCCATATCCCTAAAATAGTTGGCGGAGTAACAATGTAATAGGTTTTGCTAGAAAATTATAAACACATTTTTTTACCCATCCAGGAAATCAAATCCGGGACCCCATGTACCTGGATAGCACTAAACGCCAACAACCGTTTCTAATATTGAGCAAAATAATACGAAAAAACACATTTATTGTATGGGGACTCCCCTTAATATTTTTTTTAAATTTTTAATATTTGTTGTTTCAGCGGCAACGGAAATACATCATTTGTGAAAATTTCAGCTTTCTAGCTATCACGGTTTATGAGATACAGCCTGGAGATAGATAAACAGACACCGAAGTATTAGTATTAGGATTCGTTTTTACCCTTTGGGTACGGAAACCTAAAAATGTCATCATGTCAAAATGTCAAGGTCATCGCATCACGCCTGGACGGATGAACCAATTTTGCTAATTCTTTTTTGTGTTAGTTATTGTGAGGACTCTCTCCTTTCTTATGAAAAGAAAAACCTGGAAAATTGCAGGGAAAATGGATAAAAGTAATGCTTCAAACTATACAAACTGTTAGTATTTGTTAATGTAAAGCAATACGAATTTCGCCGGGTTGGCTAGTAATAAATAAATCCAAAAGCCAAACGCTAATTAAAAATATGAATAAAAGTACAAGGTTCCTACCAACCCACGCTTAGTAAAATAAAAAAGTAAATAATTAAATATACATGAATTTGAACACCAGTATCTTTCTGGCAAAATATCTCTCCAGAGAGGCGAGATTAAAGTGGATTATTTAAGATGAATACCCATAATTACACGTTTGTTTTGCAGCGGATTCCGCTACTTTCATAGCAATAAACAGAGGGAAATATTTCGTATTGTCCGAGAAGTAAGAAAATACTTCAATCTTTTGTATCTTGTATTACGGTTTTGCGATATTTCTGAATGAAACTTAAAGTGAATTAAAGATGAATTTCTGAATTTAAGATTAAATTATAAATTAAGTTTAAAAAAATAATCCTTAACTCATTGGGTTGTTATTTGAAGGGTTAATAAGAGATTAAGATAATGTTATCAATGAATACACGTTTTATTACTACACGTTTGTTTTGTAGCGGATTCTGCTTCTTTTATTGCAATAAACAGAGGAAAATATTTTGTATTTTCGGCAATTTGAGGAAATATTTCAATCTTTTGTATCTTGAAGTAAGTTTTGTGATACATCTGAATTAAAGATAAAGTTATGAAATAATGTTTTTAGGGTTAATAAAAAATAATTGAATATAATGAATTATAATAACCAATGTTTAACCCCTAACGCAGAACGAAATGTTATGTTGGAAATGTGTGTGTGTGTCTGTGGCATCGTCGTTCTTCAGTGGATTGACGTATTATGATGCGGTTTTCTTTATTTGGAACCTGGCGTGATTGATATGGACCCTAGCTTTAGTTTATGGAGATCTGTCCAGGCGTTTATGATCTTCAGTTCATTTGTAAGCATCATCATAGACCTCAGCCGCACTATGGGTATTAATGGCACCTTTGAACGTATTTGATTCTTAGTAGTTAGAACACAAATGAGTACTGGTACAATTGAGCTTCTTTAATGATGAAGCTCGATGATTAGAGACGTAGTTCTGAAATTCCTCCTTATTAGGTTCATCTTACCTGTTCATATTTTCTGAAGGAGAGGACTAGATGATAAAAGGACCTGGTGATTGAACTGGGAGGTGATTGAGAGTTCTTTGTAACCCATCTAAAGCACATCAAAAGGCGAGGTTTTAAGTTTGACATGTCTGTGTTTGTGTGTATGTATGTGTGGGTGTTTGTGCGTGTGTGTGTTTGTGTGTGCGTGTGTGTCTATGGCATCATATCTTTTGAGTGGATGGATAGATTTCGATGCATTTTTTTTTGAAACGCTATCGAGATGCGTGTTAGCTGTATTACATATTATATGTTTTGCCTGGGTTTATTTGTGTCATTGAATTCTGGTACTTTAGTTGAAAAAAAATAAAGTAAATATTTTGTGTTGTCCGCAAAGAAAGTACTTCAATCTTTTGTATCTTCATCTTTAATTCAGAAATATCACAAAAGATACAAGGGATTGGAAGGATAATGTTATAAATGAATTAATGTTTAAAAATAGATTCGTCATCTGTTTGGATTATTGATCGAGAGGTTAAGAATTGAAGATATTTTTTTCAGTGACTGTTAATAAATAGCATTCTCGGTATTAATGGTTCATTGATTAATTCGTGTAAGTTGTCCAGGGATATTGATTGAGAGGTCAGTGTATTCGACTAAACTACATATGAGTAATTTTCAAATTTGTTGGGTCGTTATCAAATTGTTGTTACAAAACTGTTGCAACAAAACTGTTATTAAACGGACCAAAGTAACCAAATTGTAATTTTAATGCTTAGTGGTAAATAGCCAACATACAAACACATACAAACATACAAACAACATACAAACATAGAAACACACTTTTCGATTTTATTGTTGTGATGGCAATTTGCCTACTTAGGTTAATTTCAAGGAATTTAAATAGTTAATACGAAAAAACACTTGCTCAGATAAATCAGTTTATTTAAATAAAAATGGTATTTTACATAACATAGTAATTTATTGTAATTTGTTTTCTTAATTATCTTGATTGGTTGATGTTTGGAGTGGCTTCGGAAAATACTATGTCCACAAATCGTACGCCTTCAACATCTGCAGTATTTCCATTTTAGGTTTTATTTATCTATATGTAGCTTATTTGCATTATGTTGTTATTATTACAAATTACACTTATATTGTATTTTTAGGTGAAAAAGTAAAGGTTAGCAAATGTATCTACAAGCTTTTTACAAGAACATAATATTATACAAAGACATAGTTTCGACTTCGGATGAAGTGTCAAATGTGATCTACTAAATTGACTTAACTTTACAAACATCTTTGGCGTCAACGCGCGATATTTAGTTCTTACAATAACGCTATCCCTCCTTCTCTTCTTATAACACAAATATGTAAACTCCTTTTATTAAAATAAAGTCGTATAAATAGGTGGTAAGCATACTTTAACTTAGACACTTTTCTATAGAAACCAAAAATTAACCAATCACGATTAGAAATCACAGCTTGCAATAATCAAATAATCAGTTTGGCGCAACTTTCATATAAAAAAATAAAAAAATAAGTTTGCTTTATTTTTTACTCGCCCAAATCATATGACACTAGTTGCCTTATATCTGAATGCCTTTAGACTTACTTTCAAATTATATGGGTTATACCTTTTTTCAAGTAAACTTCATACAAATTTCGGGTTTGCTATGTACGCAACGAGGAAATGCACGATACGCTAGATTCTTCATGATTATTCCATTTGTGCACTTCCACTGAACAAAATTGTACAAAATGCCACCAAAATTGACTAATTTCACTCAATGTACACGTAATTTGATGATTATGAAAAAAATTCGACCATATTTTCTCTCGATGGCGCCAAAACTCTCAAAATACAGATTAGAAATAACATTTCGCAAAACAAACAGATTATAAATCACAGATTGAACTATGTAATATAAACAGATTAAAAATCACAGCTTGTACAATGCACAGATAAGTAATGACAGTTTAAATAATACCATTTAAATCTAAACACAATAACAATGATAATAACATTGTATTTAATAAAAGATAAGAAAGTCCGAACGAAGAAAACGGAAAAACAATTTTTACGAGCAACAATTTCTATAGCAAGTAATCTAAACAAGCTTGGAACATTGTTATAGAGTTGCCATGTATCCGCAAACGCAGAGGCAAGCAACCTGTTGTGAAATTTTTAATTAAGTGCTGAGAGCGCTGTGTTCAGTTCTTTTTACCTTTGATATTACCAGTTTCCTAAGTAAAAAGGTATTTGTTTTTTTCCCATTATGTAACAAGCTTATTTTACTTCGTGTGTTTTTGTAACGCGTGATACATTATTTTTTTTTGTTTTTAGCTTTTGTTTGAACATATTTGTTTTGTTAGTGTAAAAAAAACAAACTTTTATTGAAAGTCAAACAAGCAGACGGATTTCTTGATGGTAAGAAATTTGCACCGCCTAGAGACACCAAAGGTGGTAATGGTGAGTTGCCAGTCTAAAACCCGGGATATAAGGCCTTGAGCAAAAGTAAGGTTACCGGATACCTTACACCTTGATCTTGACGTTATGGCGGCAGGAATAGATAAGGTGGTGGTTAAATTGCTTGGGTTTTTGGTGGGTAGATGTTTAGCTTCTTTCGTAACTTTGCTGGTTACTTATTATTATTTGCCAAATACCTTAACTTCTTAATGGGAAATCAATTTTGTCTTTGTTGTCACTATGGCATAATGTTTCTGTGTTTTCGTAGAATGCGATTTATTTACGAAATTCAGGGCTGAATATTTCGATTTTAAAATTACTAGTTTGCTATGTGAAGCTATTGATCCTCATAACAATCGAAGTAAAAAAAAACGAGTTTTTAGTGCCATCGAGAGAAAATAATTTTTATTTGTTTTATTATTACTATTAAATTTTGTGTACCTGTTAAGTAAAATTAGTCAAGTTTGGTGGCATTTCGTACAATTTAGTTCAGTTCAAACGCGCAAGTGAAATAATCATGACGAAATCAGTATGTCATGTATTTCCACGTAGCCACCAAACCTCACTAAATGAGCTTGAGGAAGCCAACGCTTTACTCGGTATCCTGACATCTAAGGCATGACTTAGTATGACGACTAATGGTTAACTTTAAATAATTTAAGCCCAATTTTCCTAAATCTTGACTAATGGCAGATGCTAACGCCAATGCCAAAAACTAAAAAAGAATAAATGTCTTTTATTTTTAGTTAGAGGTTATATCAAGGAATATAAATACTCTTTGGTGGATTATTTTCCAAAGTCACGGGCAAGGACATATTTTCTACTGTCACATCACTTATTTAATCTTCCATCTTGTGATATAATAATTGTTGTGACTTGCGTGAATTCATCTCACACCAGGGAGTTTTGAACTTTCAAAGTGTAAAAGGTTACCAAGGTAGCAAGTCAACTTTAAATATGTAGGAGAGAAGTGTGAGTACGAAACTTGACATTCTTGAAGGTTTCAAAGACATTTGTGCATCATACGTAGACTAGGACGAACTTATTAGTTGTCTTTGATACCTACCTAATAATATGAATGCGAAAATGTGAAAGAGAAAGAAAGTGTTTGAAAGTGTATAATATATTTATAAACAATGAACTAGTAAATCATCATACTCAGTTTTAAGATAAGCGTTTCTGGAAACATCAATTATATTTTTTTGTCAAATTATTAATATCCCTTTTAATATAATAATAAATATTTTGATAAGATAAATGAAAAAGTGCGCATGTTTGTAGGTTTCTTTTGTACGTCAAAACGGCGCAACCGATTTCAATTAATTTGAGTATGAAAATAAATTAGAACTAGGAGAAGGACATGGGCTATGGTTTTTAAACAGGTTGCAGTACTAGCTCATTTCAACTCGAAGGCGAAACTGCGCGCAAAATCTTGTAAACCTGTAGCGGACAGTAATATTTTTCAAGCATATCTAAATTTAGTATTTTTGATATTTAAATTAGATTTGCAAAAAGGTTAATAATGCCAATTTCCTAGAAATGCAAATAATCAAAAAATTATTTAAAATTTGTTGATTTTATTCGGTCACGTCGCCACACAACATTGTCAACTACTATTTGATGATTAAACAATATATGAAATAATGATTGATAAAGAGATGGCATAAAGAATCATGAGGACTATGAAATAATTAATTTTGCTTAATTAGCAATACTCTCATTTTTAGATGGTAGTGGAAAAGCATTACTAAAAAAGTTTAAAATTTTAAATTAAAAATAAATGAGTCTCGATGTTTGACACCCAACGAGATTAGACTGTTACAAGAATTTCAGTAAGTTCAAAAAAGATTAAATAGTTTAAAATTTTAAAATTAAACTGTGAACTAAAAGTCGGTTAAAATATATATTATTCGACGGGACTAGTTCATGTTATGAAGACTTGAATAAGTTTAAAACAAGTCTCAAAACCTAAAACTTTAAACTAAAAGTTTAAAAATTTGAACTAAAAATTAAAATTTAAACTAAAAATTAGTTTAAAAATTTAAACTAAAAATTAATTTAAAAATATAAACTAAAAATTAATTTAATTTTTAATTCTCGAGACTAGTCTATATTATGAGAATCTAAATGTCTTTTGCCGTCATCTACTAAACATGCAGGGGAACGTAACGAGCTCCTTCGTCTTGTTTACTTACATTTATTTTAATGATACTTACTCTCAACTTTTACATATTTAAATGAGTTCCAACGAGAGCACATTGTTGCATTGACTTTGAAACTACCTTATTATAAACTGGTTATTCGAGATTCAAAAGTTGCTTTCAATACATACCTATTACATAATACCGTCGACGAAAAAAGTAAACCCTCGTTAAACAACACATATTTTAGCTTCAACCCATAGCATGCTACCGCGTCATCCATGCATAGCATGGTATTGATTGGATGCCAATTTTAGACAATGGTGGTAATTTTGTTGCGCACTTTATAAACTAATTTTAAATTATCGCTGTCTTCTTTTAACGAAAGTAACAGGAAGAGACAAAACACTTTTAGTTCTGTCAAATTAGACCGTACACCGTTCACTCGGAAAACGTTGATTAAAAGCATCACAATTTGACATGTTCAGACTAATCTGACGTGTCTAAAACGTTCCATCTCTTTTGTTTTTATTTCATTTGATAAAGATAGCATTCATCTAAAATAAGTTAAGTTTGTGAACAACAGAATTACCACCAGTGTTTAGTTAAACAGGTATTTATTTTTGTTCAAAGTTGCGTATTCGAAAGCATCTCATTAAACTGTTCCAATTAATTGTTATGTTTTTAAAGAATCCTATTCCCTAATTAATTTTAATGTTCAGAAATAGTCCTTTTACGTTCTTTTAGCAATCATTTAACACTTATAACCTAAAATAAATAAAAAATGCTAGTTAACAAATTTTATAACTTAAAACTACTGATTATTTTGCAATTTCATGTAATATGTACTTGTCGCTATTATCAGTATAACCTACAAGTCTAGAAAGTACTAAACTATTTACTGGTACTTGATTATGGTTTCTTAATACTGCATAACACAAGTTAGCAAGCTGTAGTAGCATCAAAAAGTTATCTTTAAACTTTTTGTCACCAACAAATTTATAAATCCTACTTTTTAACGGTGAAAGAAATTATATTTTTAGGGCGGGTTATGTTTTAAGCTATTGTACAAATCTATCGAAGACTGTGAATAAGCATAAACCGCACACGTACAAAACTACGCTGTCTACTGATTGGGTTTTCTCTTACCATCAAGAACCGTATACGCGTTCGCTGTATTTTTTCATAAAAAATATATGCAGTAAGTCCAGAATATTTTTATATAACAACTTGAAGTAAGCACGACTGGCTAAGAAATCATTTGATATTGGCTCGCAGCCAGGGAACGACGTGGTACTCGATTTACATTATCGTACTTAAGGTACTATTTATACGAGTACCGCACTCTTTTAAACTATCTTCAAAAATATTGTGTCATAATGTCCGTTTTTAGCTTTCATGAGGGGTGAGTTATGGGGCCTCATTGGTGCCTTGCGCTGCTTTGCTTCATGTTGTAATGAAACTTGTATTATAATACGAAAAGCGATGCGGCGACGACACTGCGACGACGCAACGCGCTAATGGGGCCTTGCCCTTAAGGCATGAGGTTTAGAGACAGTAATATGTGAATGTCGCAGTCGACACCAAACTACAGAATAAGTAAAAAGTATACAGTCTTATTTTATATTATAGCAAAAACCCGGCTACGTTTGTCCGAATCTATGTAGAATAGACTGTAGGACAGTTCGTAAGAAATATAGATTATATATGTAGACTAATTCATTATGGCGTCAGGTTCAGTAAGGCGTCAGTACCTATTGTACTGTGGTGGATCCTAATCTGGGAAATTTGGTCTACATCAAGCTACTTCCAATGGTAATGTGAGTATGTATTTATGGGTGTTTGTTACTCTTTCACGCTCGAATTCTTCGAAATTCAAAATTCAATGAGTTCTGAGCGTTACTGAATAGTTATTCTGTTATCCCATCAGATAAAGGTTGCAAATCGTGGTTCTAATAGTAAGGAATATTCGAAAACTGCATCTACTAAATATGTATTATAAACAGAATATTAAACTGGAAACTTTCAACTGTACATTGATCGAAATTCTGAAATACAGTTATATGAAGTGAGCTACATAAATTTCCAACAAAATAGCATATTCGTATGCAGGTCACATTTCAGGGATGGTTTACTAAAGTCGAAAAGCTTTCGTGATGTTGAACAGTTAAACCTATTCAATTTATGACCCCGCGCCGGTGATAAGTTGTCCGACGTCGTGGGTACATGACTAAGGAATCACTATAACTATTTCTGAGTTGGATTGAGTTTTTGGAACGAAGTTCCTTATTGCGCGTTGTGAATGGGGACGACAAAGACGGAAAAAAATCTTACGAAAATGTTGTCACGACACTTTTTGCTCTGTGGTCTAGCGGTTCAGTAGTTGGACTGACTGCATGAGGTCCCGGGTTCGAATCCCGGGTCGGACAATTTTTTTAATTTTTTTTCATTTTCTATTTTTTATCATTTTCTTTTATTTTTTAATTTATTTTTTTATATTTTTTTTTATTTCATGTTTCTCTGTCTGTCTCTCTCTATAAGATTATAGAGATTACTAGAGATTGATAGAGATTGAGATTGAGAGAGAGAGAGAGAAATTCGTTCCAACCGGGTGTCCCTTGACGACCTCTCAACTTTTGTTTTGTATTTATTCTTCCCGAATACACTTTTCCACTTTATTTTATATAACCGCCTCGTTGGTCGAGTGGCTAGCGTACACGCCTAACTACGCCGACCAACTGCGAGGCTCGGGTTCGATTCCCGACGGGTGCAGGCATTTGAATGATGAACATTTAGATGTCTGTATTTCCGGGTCTGGCTGTTTATAAAATTTATTCTTGTATCTATTTAAGTATTTCTATGTATTTCAATCGTTGATTGATTACAATCGTCGTAACAAACTCATAACACAAGCATTTAATTTACTTCCTTTGGGGTTTGATTAAATTTTGTGTAACTTGTCCAGGAATATTTATTTATTTAAAACTATATTACAGTTGTGGCAATCGGTTTAACTTTTTATATGATCAGGACTTAACAAATAAAGATAAGTAAATTTAATTAACTTTTAACGTTCTATACTAGGTTGTACTAAGTTTTTGTTTTATTGCGAGTTAGAGGATTATAAAAGAAAACTATTTCTGAGTTAGATTGAGTTTTTTTGTATTCATACTTTTCGAATAACACACTTTTTCATTTTATTCAAAACTGTGTTATAGTTATGGCATTTGGTTTAACTTGTTACAGCGTCATAAGAACTTGACAGATAAAAATAAGTAAATTTAATTCATTTTTAACGTTCAATACTTGGTTGTACTAAGTTTTTGTTTTATTGCGCTTCACAGGAATCATACTATTTCTGAGGTGGATTCAGTTTTTTTTGTCGTGGGTACGTAATGAAAGAGATCATTCTATTTATGAGTTGGATTAAGTTTTTTTATTTTTATACTTTACAATTAATAGCACTAGTACTTTTAACACTTAAAATTACACTTAAGCTAATAGATTTTTACTACATTGTCAGGACTTTACAACCAAAGATAAGTAAATCTACTTTATTTTTAACGTTTTAGGTTAAGGAAAAAAGAAAAAAGTCTGCTAGAGCCATACTTGGTGAATATGGTAGTTTCGCGATGGTATTTGTTGAATGTTTGGTAAAAAACTTGTTTAAAATGATGGCCATATTAGCGAAGGTGCATTATTGTGGTAGTGCACAATCCCAGAATTTTTTTTGCATATCTAGGCCATTCTCGTCAAATTTGCCCTCTTAAACGCCGCATAATGCTTAAATAATATTTATTATTTATCGTTTGACCTTCGGGCAAGAATTTCGAGTATACAACACCGCGATAGTCAAAGGAAACACTCAATTTGTCTTTGACTTTTGAACAGTTGGGGTTTTTTGGTTACGATTTAGTTGACGGGCCCCATTACGAAACTTGTTGACTAGTTTGCATGTCACACTCGTAAACCTACATCTCGCCACCAGTTATAATTTGTTTCGCAAATGTTGGGTCGGAATTGACGATAATATGTCCTCAGCAACTCTAATGCGGTTGAGTTTTTGAAGAAAATTCAAGTTTTGTTTGACTAGCCGAGCATCAACATGTTTCTAGTTCGAAAAGGAAGGTCGACAGTATTTGCGTGTTTTGACTTAGTTCAGAAAGTACCTGAATGTCTTAATAGGATAAAGTATCCACTTTCTGTATTTTTAGATATGATTAAAGCGTTTGATTTTGTATCACATGAAATGTTGTAAACAAAACTTGAGAGATATGGTATTAGAGGTAAATCGTTAGATTGGTTAAGAAGCTATTTAGAAAATAGAAAACAGTGTGTTGAAATATCTAGACTATGTGCTAACCGCAAAAAGGTATACACTTCAAATTATCTTTTTAATAACTGCGGTGTACCACAAGGTAGCGTCTTAGGCCCACCACTATTTTTTTAATTTACACAAATAATCTGCCTGATGCTATTAACCATGATTCTGTCTCATTTGCTGATGATATTACCCTTTTCATAACTTGTAAGAATAGAAGTGATTTAATTAAAAAAAACGACTGTGACTTTAAGTAAAGTGGCAGAATGGTTACATGAGCATAATCTTAAAATAAGTGTCCCAAAAACGAAATTACTTGAATTTCAAGCATAATATAGAGAAACTAAAATATATGTCATTTTAAATAATACTTCTATAGAGAATGTAGATTTTGCCAACGTCTTAGAAGTTAAAATTGATAAATATTGCAATTTAAAATCACATATTGACTCTCTTTGCAATAAAATTGATAGCTTTTTATATGTATTGAGAAGAATAAGAGAAGTAGCAGGTTTGAATGCTGTGCAGGATAACTAAAAACGTATAAATTGTGTTGATTATTTAACAGTGTAATAAAATGTAAAATTAACTACTTAAAATAAGTATTCTATTTTTCTTAGTTTCATGTGTATCGTATAATTTAATTACACCCGTACAATAGAGCTCTTTATCATAGTATTGTATAAACAGTAACTTCTTTTGTCATTCAAAATAACATTATGGCTCACTGTACGTCTTATAAAGTTAAAAAATTAAGTTTTAGGGCTGCGGCTCTCCATACGGTACAGCCCCGTGGGATGGGTCCGTTAGCGACCGCGGCTTTATATGGTCGATTAGTAAAACAGCTTATGCAAGCCTAATGCAAAATTTGTGTTCTAACTTGTGATTGGTCAATTTAATGGATTCTTAT
The DNA here is from genome assembly GCA_002245475.1 of Calephelis virginiensis. Classification (NCBI taxonomy): domain Eukaryota; kingdom Metazoa; phylum Arthropoda; class Insecta; order Lepidoptera; family Riodinidae; genus Calephelis; species Calephelis virginiensis. The sequence goes on along the minus strand of NJDC01001778.1, from coordinate 162,022 downwards.
TGGCTCATCAATCCTATTACACTATCACGAGCACAAATTTTGTATAAAAAGACGGATTTTTTGTAAATAAATTACATTCGAAAAGCAAGCATTGAAAATTGTACTCCTCTGCTTAAAAATAAAGAAGCTTCAAGTAAATGCTGTTTCTCTTCAAGTATTTACCAATCCAGCTATATTATATATCTTATGGTCCTTCTGATCTGGATCCGTTAAGAAAATATTGAACAAAGAAGCTCGTCACGATGCCGGTGACACGTTAAACGCCGTAACGTGAAAAGCCGAAACGTGAAAACGAGTCAACTGAGGGGACAACGACCACCTCGGGGACTGGCGTTGACTGAAATGAACGCGTTAACTGGTTGGAGGAACAAGCCACACGTCCTGTATTAGCCATCTCTAATGAACCACACCGACCGCCGGAACAACAAGCTGTTACCAACGTACAACAGCAACAACAACGACAACAGCAACAGAACTGTCAGTCAACAACGGCGGGAA
>NJDC01001778.1:97415-161463 GCA_002245475.1 Calephelis virginiensis | reverse complement strand
TACCGCCACAGAAACCATCGTCACGGAGTCAACAGAAAATACAGGCGTCCCCGTGGCAACAGCGCCGCTGCCGAGCGATACAGACATAATTTCTGTAGCTACCGCGAATGCCGCCAACGCGCCGTTCGTCACGTCGTCTGCCGCATCGACGCTGCCTGTCGACGCAGCGTCAGCAATGAAGCCACCGGCCAGTAGAGGAGTACAGCCTGTCAACAGAAAAACATATATATATCAAGAAACGGAAACGTCTAAAGTAAACAAGAATATCACCGGTCTGCCAGAGCCGTTCAGATCATAGGTGCCCCGCTCGCCAAGCAAGAAGGGTGGGGGCTATCTACCTATAGCAAGTCAAAGGCATGCAAGATAGCAAAAGGAAGAATTACTTCGCCTACGAGTAGAACTTGCCGCAGCGTGCCTAGTTGCATTGGAAGCGGGAGAAACAGATAATGACGAAGATTAAGAAATCTCTCTTGCATCTAAAACCGATATAAATGAACGCGTTAACTAGTTGGAGGAACAAGCCACACGTCCTGTATTAGCCATCTCTAATGAACCACACCGACCGCTGGAACAACAAGCTGTTACCAACGTACAACAGCAACAACAACGACAACAGCAACAGAACTGTCAGTCAACAACGGCGGGAAGACAACAAGACATCAAAGAACTAGCTAAAGCAATTACAAGCGTCGTCAAAGCTGCACAACGTCCAAAATACATCAAACTACCAATCTTCAGCGGTTCTCTTCAGGAATGGTTACCGTTTCGTGTCGCCTACTTTGAAACGGAAAGCATGCTCTCAGCCATAGAAAACACTAACAGACTTCGAAGAAACCTGAAGGGGAAAGCCAGAGAAGCAATTGAAGGCTTACTTATTACCAGTCCGTTGCCAACAGAAATTATGAAGACGCTGGAATCAAGATTTGGCAGACCAGAATCGATTGCTATGATGGAAATGGAGTCTCTTCGCGCACTACCGCGCCTTACGGAGTCACCACGAGACATATGTGTCTTCGCAACAAAGGTCACCAACATCGTAACAACTTTGAAAACCCTCGGTTGCATCAACTACATGTACAACCCCGAAGTTTCAAAAACAGTGGTGGACAAGCTGACGCCTACTCTGCGATACAGATTTTATGACTTCGCTGCAGCACAACAAAAAGAAGACGCAGATTTATTAAAGTTAGAATGATTTCTTAGAAGAGAAGCCGAGCTGTGCGGACCCTACGCGCTACCCGAGCCGGTGATGTCGCACGCCACACCCGCAATACAGAAAAGACTACCTAGAGTCCACAATGTCACAGAATAGACGTTCACCTACGGTTGTCCTGTATGTGATCAACAGGGCCACACGACAGCTGACTGTGAACAATTCAAGTCGTTAGATGAAAACAAAAGATGGGATACAGCCAAGTCCAAGCGTCTATGCTTCCGGTGTCTCCGCTACAGAACCAAAACTCACAGCTGTCGTACGAAGCCTTGTGGTATCGATAACTGCAAATATCTACATTACAAGATGCTGCATCATAAGAAGACAGCTGATAGAGCGACACCAAATGAAAACGAAGCAACAGAAACTATCAACTTTGCTTGGACAATGAAAAGTAAACAGTCGTATTTGAAAATTATCCCAGTTCAAGTAAGAGGTCTGAAAGCAACAGTCAACACCTTTGCTCTAATGGACGACGGGTCAACAGTAACTTTAGTTGAAAACGAAGTAGCCAAACGCATTGTAGTCACGGGACCCGTCGATCCGCTTAGAATAGAAGCCAGCAACGGCATGAAGATCTCAGAGCAAGCATCCAGAAGAGTAGCCATCAAACTCAGGGGTTTAAACGAACCACGACAAAGAGGTACAAGCTCGTGCAATCAAGAACCTGTTTGTCTCGTCGCAACAGGTACCGAAAGAACTACTTATAGAATGTAAACATCTAGAAGACATTTGTCAACATCTCACATATATCAACGCCAAGCCACAAATACTGATAGGACAAGACAACTGGCATCTTCTGTTACTTCAGAAGTAAGAAAAAGAAATATAAACCAGCCAGTGGCATCACACCGCTCGGTTGGGTTCTATACGGAAGTCAAACACGATACCATTGGCCACTCTGTTAACTTCGTATCTCACGTGACGATACCAACGATAACTTAGAAAACCTATTGAAGCAGTATTTTGAAATGGATGCAGTATATCTGAACCCAAGAAAGTCAAGATCGGACCCGGAAGAACAAGCTCTAGGTATCTTAGAAAAAACAACGAAACAAACAGAAACAGGAAGATGCGAGAGAGGTCTATTATGAAAGAAAGAAAGCGTTACCCTCCCTGACAACTACGAAAACTCTTTAAAAAAGGCTACTCAACATCTAAAAAAAATCGGCCGAGACCCAACTCTGAAACTAAAATACTCAGAATAGATTGCAACATTCGTCTCTAAGGGCTACAGTGAACCCGCCCCGAAGACGAAGACTCCAAACAAGACGTGGTACCTACCACATTTTCCGGTTGTAAATCCCATAAAGCCGGAAAAGCTCCGAGTAGTACACAACGCTGCAGCTAAGACGAGATTCCTGATAATCTCAAATCACTTCTATTAAAAAGATTTTGAAGGAAGGTATTTGACTTGTTGTTAGAGAAAACATAATATTATAGTATCAAGGATTTTCTTGTAGAAAAGAATTTATAGTAAAATAATTGTAATAATTATTAACCAAATATAATAAAAGTTATGGTTGCCGAGGGTCTAGGCTTGTAAAAACAAGGCAGATAGGTTAAAGTCCTTGTTGCCGAAGAGTTTGTTTTGCCGTTTCTTCTCCTGACTGGCTAGGTTAAGAAACTACCACCGTTTCCGGTAGATAGGGTTAAATTTTATTATAGTTTTAAAATGTTTGGTAATAAATAATTAAACTAGTTATAAATATAAATAATTAGCTTAAAAGTAATATGTAATATGTAGTTAAATAATATTTTTTATAAATATTAAAATATTTGCACACCAGAATATGGTAGAATATGTTGATATACTTAAATATTTTTGTAACATTTCATATACACACATATTACGAAAATAAGTAATTTCATTTTCATTTTCACTTAAATGAAGACTAGAATATTTTGTGACTAGCCCTAAAATCACTAGTAGTAAAAAAAATTCAAAACAAATTTGTTTCTCTTACAAACAGTTTAACAGAACCTGTAATCAAAACCAAATAACATAGTAAGAGAAGAGACTGGTGTCTGCTACTAGGTTACCTTGTGTTATCGGGTCACCAGGCCCCACTTCAGATCACGGATATGATAGTATTCCTTTACACTCCTTTTATAGAAATAGAAAATTATAATAACTAGTGGTCGCCCATTGGTCGAATTTCAACCATAATAAATTTTAATATCTTGTTGATAAGAACGCCATCTTCATTTCTCACGACCAACTACTTTGTTCCCAAACTTTATGAATATAATATATATATATAATATGTTATATATAATATGTTATCATCAATATATTTGTTTGTGTGTGTTAAATGCATAGTAGTACATGTAATGTTTTATTTTTTGAATTAATGCACTTTATAAACATTATCATTAAAAAATATTAGCATTCTGCACTTCTCCTACACATAAACTATAAGTGTGCCAAATTTCATACTCCCCCGTCAGCGCATTTTTCGTAAAAAGGAGGCCAAAGTTTTTCTTCACGTGTTAATATTATATAGATAACAAAATAAACACTAATAAAACTTCAGTAATGATACAAGAAAAAGGTTATTAGTTTCATATTTCTACCAATATGTAAACAACAAATCCTATAATTTAATTACAAATCAATAATTAATTTTTATTATTATAAGTATGTACTTCTTTAAATTTATGTTTGTAGTATTCTTGTTAGTATTAGTATTAATTATATAAATTACCCTGTTTAAAATGAGGTTCTTTAGTAAAAATCTTTTCTGACCGATAATACCGCCTTTGTACTGTAAAAGTTGCATTGTCGGAATTACTTATAGACAGAACACTATATTTTTCTTGACTGTGATATAAATGAGTCCGATATTGTTTTGATTTTTTTATTTTTTTTTCGATTTTATTACATTTAATCACAAAAACAGTGTACAGTAGTACTATATAAATTATGCGCTTCGGCTATATTCGTCAAGCTTCGGAAATCCAAATGTATTTTTAAGGTATCTGTATAGAGTTGTTATTACACATAATTAATCATTTCGCTTAAATTTAGATTAGGTCAACCAGTTTAAAAATAAAAGTATAAAGTGTAAAATAAGTAAAAAGTGTAAAGCCGAAGCGCATAATTTAAATAGTAGTACTGTTTATATTAAATACTAGCTGTTCTGATGAACTTCGTTCCACCTGTTCATTTTGCATGGGAAAAATTAAAATGTTAGTTTTTTCGCAGTTAAACGGTTTAAAAAGTACCCTATGTCCTTCTCCTGGTTAGAAGCTACCTCCTCATTGATTTTAAGCAAAATCAGTTACGCCATTCTAAAGTTATAAATAGTTTAACTAACACTATTTTCTGTTATAGACTAGCTGATCCGGCGAACTTTGTTCCATCCGTTCAATTTATGTGTGTCAGTATCCTTGTTCCTATCTACCTTCCTATAAACTTTTAGCAAAATTGGTTCAGCCGTTCTTGAGTTAAAATAAAGTAACTAACACTACTCTTTTAAAAAAAATGCACTGTAATAGTTACTGCATAAAAGTGTTCTTGCACGGAATTTATTCTTTCATTTTGAATTTTTAATGCTCATATCAGAAATATCAAAGCTGGATATACAAAAAAAAACACGTCATAATCAAAACGGATATTGGCGGGCCAACGGTACCGGAAATAAGCCCACAGCCGCCATAATCGTAACTCACACGCTCCCGTGGTGGCTCGTAGCCACTGACTGTTAGTTTGCTATTTACGAGCTGGATATTCGATGAATAGCTTCAAGCTACTTACAAATAGAAATTATGTGCCATGTTGTCCACAACCCATATATTCTCACATGTTCTTATATATGTGTTATATTATTTAGTATTTCCATATTTTTTAGTTTAGTTTTAATTTTTCCCGTGTTGGTCCGGGCTCCTTTGTAGAATAGACCATCTGCCTTCCTTGCCAGGCAGCTCGTAAAAGGCGAGCATAGGCTTACCATCACTAACACCGTGACATCCGACTAGGTGGTAGAGTTTGGCAGCGACTCGCCTTTGGTGTCTCTAGGCGGCGTGAATTTCTTAACATCAGGAAATCCGTCTGCTTGTTTGCCTTCCGGACTTAATCACGACCATGTCTCTATGGCGGCAGGAATAGGTGACGCGTTTGATCTCTATCCAAGCAAGTTGCAGTACTACAGTGGTATTGTTGGTAATAACTCGTTTGGCCTTTGCTCTCTTCTTATTAACTGTCAGTTAGGTGGACTATATACATATTTGCTAACTAAATTATAACTACACAAGTATTTCTATGTACTAGTAGTACTTGTGTACTCGCTTAACACCATTAATACAAGCATACAATTTTCCTAATTTATGCACTTTTTCGAGGCCCCAGGGCTATTTATTTTTTATATTTATAATATGAGCCAATATACACAGCAAAATAACGATGTAAGAGAACCAAACTTACCACCAAAATATAACAAAATAACAGAAGGTAATTAATGAATAACTTGTACACAACAAGCACAATGTATGTATTTGAACATTTCAACAGATTGAAGGACGAACATACGTGGACATAATTTACAACACAGTAAATTGCAAAAAACCGACTTCAATTTCAATATAATCTCGTCTAATCGAAACAAAAATTTGAGTATTTTCCTCGATTTCCATTCGATTCCATCGGCAGACCTAGACTTGTAGCAGCGGTGGTCGTTTGGAAGTAAATTATCTTAAATAAAAAACAATCTTTGAAACAACTTTGTCTTTTTCGATGTTAGTTAAAAGTGGCTAATAAATTATGGGTCGAAATATCAAATAAATTTTTCATTCTTTGAAAATCAACATTTATGTTTAAAAAAATCGGTATTATAAGACAGCACTACAATAAAAACACAGGTATCATTATTTGTAAAATTGACATTTAAATCTGTCAATTCAGTCTCTGAGATTAAAAAACAGGCTATAAAGGCATATCAAATTCTGTCATGTACGATACTACTAAATTTAGAGTCCCAGAGTAAAACATGGAAGCGTGCTATTCTCCTTCATACACAATTCAGATTTTAGTTGGCCAGTCTCCGAATATATAATAAGAACCGAGACGTAAATGCTTCCAAATCAGATATGTCAATGAAATGTCGAAGATAGAAGTTGTTCTAGAAATTTTGTTTGAACATCTAATGTAGTTTAAAGATGAAGATGGATAAACTGCACAGATTACCTTTAAATAAACATTAATTTGATAGTCATAAAATTAAAAAAAATCTATTGAGTATACAATAGTTATGTTGCCACAGACACACACTCGCACAAATCTCACTTACAACATTTTTTTAATGTGCTTTAGATAAAGTGCAAAATTACAAAACATAATACCGTAACTTTTAAACTATCTTCCATCAGCTACCTCCCAGTTCTTTCATCAGGTCCTTGTCAATAGTCCTCGTCATCAGAGAATATGAACAAAAAGTATCTTCACGCCCATATCCCCGAAGAGGTAGGCAGAGGTACAACCAAGGCACACACGACTAGCCGAAGACACTAAGTCCCACAATGTGATAGGTGGCAAGCCTATCGCCAACCGGGCACCTTTCCAATCCCGACCAAAATTTTTATTAGAAAATTGGAAAAACCCAATTTTCTTTATGTTGGTTGACCCGAGATTCGAACCCAGGACCTCATGCAGTCAAGTCTAACACCCGGACCGCTAGACCACAGAGGCGACAGAGAATATGAACAGATCTAATAAAGATGAATAACGAGTCTAAACCAGGTTGGTTTACCACTAGGCATTTCAGGGTTACGTCTCCTACCTTTAAGCTCCATCATTGGATCACCTCAGTTGTACTAGCATTCGTTAATGTTTTAACAGCCTAACTGTTATTTACTTATTTACTTTACTTTAAATATACTTTAAAGTAAAGTAAATACAAAGGGTATGCATCTAATATCAATGTCTAATCTATTTAATATTCCGATGCTTATAAATTAGCTCTAAATTAGCTGATGACCTTGAACGCCTGGACAGATTTCCATAAACTTTATCTAAGAACCAACATGATCCCGTCAGCTTTTAAATAAAGAAAACGCATCAAAATCCATCTATCTGCTAAAGAGCTGCAATGCCACAGAATCACACACATACAGAGTGCGGATATTGATGCGTTTTCTTTATTTGAAAGCTACACACACACAGACACATGCTACACAGTGTGTGTGTGTGTGTGTGAGAGAGAGAGACCTTTTTTTGTTTTGCCCAAAAAAAGAAAGGCCGGTAAATTGGAGAGAGTCAGCAAATCGGAATCGCATTTTCGGTAATCTTGAACACAGCTGCGGTTAAATAATACGCAACATCATATGTATTTTTAAAACCTTACAAATACGTATTTCTTCATTATATGTCAATTGTTTAAATACGGAAATAACATACTTAATTTTTTATTTAGTATGTAAATACCTAGGCAACTACCAGTTAGCGGCGAAAATTGCCGAACACAGGAGTTACCTCATGGCCTTGTCACGCAAGTTTCGTCTATTTTTTGGCCAAAACCGAAGTCAAACCTTTCGGTTGGCCACAAAATTTAATAGTACCAACAAAAAACTTTGTTAGAAATAAAGGTTTTTTGAAATATTTTTTACCTTCACTACCTTACTTGTAGATCACAAAAACATCAATTTTATCGACTATTATTCACTTTACCTTAGCTTTACATAATAATGTTTGGGTCCCATTTGTATTGTTTGTTTTGGCAAGTGTTTCACCTTTCTGTGATAACAAACATTGTGACATAGATAATATATTTGGGTTACGCAAACAATTTTATAAATGTTTTTTTATGATTCTAAAATGACTGGTTTCAGTTTTGACGTTATTTATTATTAACGCATTACAGAAAACGAGGGTTGTTATAAGTTTAGCGTGCCTGTGTATGTCTGTGTATCTGTGAAATAACTATTGAACGGATTGACAGATTTCGATGCGTTTTTTTTGTTTGAAAGCTGACGTAATCTACATTTTAACTACAATGCTTACGGATTTTAATGAGTCTAGGTAAATTGAAAATCTGTTATTTTAGGATGGTTTATTTAGTCGCATCTTTGGTCTAATGGTAAAGTGGAGTTGATTCGAAATTAATAAAACATGTCCTGAATCTTCCGACCCGGTAATTCAAACCGTGTTTTTTAAATTTTCTAATAAAACCAACGTTTTAACGATTGGCTAAGTCCGGCTGGGGATAAGTTTCTCGATTTGTTATTTGCCTGGTGTAACAATAAATATGGAATATGTGAAATACTATAAAACATAGGTTAAACATGACTGCAACTTGGACAAGTTAGACAAATTGAATCTAACTCCATAGTAAGCAAATTATATGCTTGTGATATGGGTGTTAGTCAACGATTCTAATGCACAGAAGTACTTAATTAGATACCGGAACACATATAACAAACATCTAGACCCGGAAATCCAGAAATCTAAATGTTCATCACACAAATGCCTGCCCCCATCGAAATCAAACCCGAGTCACGCGGTTGGCCGGTGAAATTAGCGGTCGAATATTGTGGGACCAAACGTATATTCCGTAAGTAACGGGCTCCCTTGTACCTCTGTCCAGCTTAGGTAAGGGCGTAAGGTTATTTTTATTTAACCTTTCAAATCATCAGTCACTGTGGGCTATCTTTAACCATACTCTCTAGTGAAATCATATTTTAAATCGACTTACGAGAATATTTGTTTAGTTTTCAGATTTTCTGATTGGCGTAGGTATATGCATATATATACGACAATAAGTGCTACCCGATTGTAAACCCTGGTTGTAAATATTCATTTCCATCCGTCTGGAAAGTAGATTTAATCTAAATTTATCTTTACTCTCTCTCTTTTTAATCTAAATCGGAAGGTGGAACGTTTCCTCCAAGGTTAACTTTGTTGCAATGCGAATTCACAGCCGTCTAGAATGTCTTTAAAGGTGCATTGCCAATCTGTGCTTCTTTTCAATACTTCACGAGAAACTAAAAGAAACCCTTGCAAATGCGCTACGAAATTTTGTAGCAGCCGCTACGCTATCAATGATATTTTAAAATCGCTACAAACTAAACATTTGTCCATGTTGGTCTAGGTCCTCTGAATAGAATAGACCATATACCAGACGAGCATAGGTAAAGTGGGTTATTACCAATAAAAGCACTGGTGATAGAGGCATATGTAACAATTTGACTAAGAAGGAATCTAATGCCTTTCCTATTCCTGTCGCGATAATGACACTGTTAATCATCACGTTGTGTTCAGGATGGTAGGTTGCATAAAGGATCTGACACCAAAGCGAGAGAGTGCAGCGACAATCTCTCCTTCTCCCTCTTATCTGTATTTAACACATTACGTTTTTGGGAAATTTCCATCTTGTAAATTTTCGTACACCACGGATATTTTTCTTGAAAAACGGTAGAATATTTTGTCATTTAAATAAAACGGATACCGTGTTAAAATTTTGGTACTATTATCATGTTATTAATTTATATTAATTGATATTTTAGGCTGAATTAATTTTAATGAAATGGTCATTGAGTGACTAAAGTTCTACGTTTTAGGCAAAATTTTAAATTTGACATTCAAAATCCACAATAATTGAAAAAAAGTGTTTATGTTAAAATCAGAAAAGGCGTGTTCGGTTGGTTCGGTCATGTGGAAAGAATGACAAATGAAAGATTATCATTCTTTCATAGCAAACGCAGATATACAATTTGAATGTGGATGGATTTAGGTACTCAGAGAGACCAAGGTTGACAATTCATAATTTAATCGCTTGGGATTTATCCGAGGGTAGTGTCACGAGTCTCCGAAATCTGCGTATTTGAATGAAAAGGGTATTGAATGTAGAGGAAGTCAGACGGGTCTGCAAGGACAGCGACGTTTGCTACTCGATTTTCTCTACCTATTATGTAAGGGACTTGGCTTGAATGTATGTAATAAGTCACACCAACTTTTTACTTTACGAGAAAGACGTTGTTCTGATGAATGTTTGATACATTTAACAAATTTATATCGAAGTTAAGGATAATTAAACTTCTCTAGCAGTCAGATGGTTTACGTGTCTAATACTAAATTATTGGCATTCGCCAGAAACTCCTTGACCCAAGCACTTGCCGCAATGTCCAAAAACTTCTTATAATTGGGTATCGAATTTTATTAGGTCAGCCGCAACCTTCCTACCTACATGCTTGAATTTAAGATGGTCCATCTAGATTTGGGGTGATTTAAACATTTTGAAATTAATATGATGAATGTGATAACACTATTGCTTAATGTTGTAATAATTAAGTTCTTATTCGGTTCTGCTGGAATATTTTTCTCCTTTTCTTGACTGGAGTAATGTTCCCAATGTTGGTCTAGGCTCTTTTGCAGAATAGACCACCTGACTTCCTGCCAGGCACCTCGTAAAAAGCGAGCATAGTCTTACCGTCACTAACACCGAGATATTTGACTTGGTGGTGGATTTCACCAGCGACTCGCCCTGATTTTTACCACCACCTTACCTTTTTCCGTCGCCATAACGTCAGTGCTTGCGTTTGACGTATTCTGGTTCGGAGGATAAAGTAGCCGGAAACTTACTTTTATTCAAGGCCCAATACCCCGATCTCAGGTTGGCATCGCATCATTACCACCTTTGGTGTCTCTAGGCGGCGTGAGTTTCTTAACATTTGGAAATCCGTCTGCTTGTCTGTCTTCCAATATAATATAATATATAAAAAAATCCTTTTTAAACAGTATTACAACCAATAATTGCAACTGCACTGAACTTCGTTAAACTCGGTTTTCATCATGAATGAAAATAAAAATGTATGTTAAATTCTAGGTAAACGAATTTGACATACATATACAGATAAAAAATATCTAATCGTGAATCACGATAATGTCTTTGTCAAATGTACCGAATCAAAGCCGGCTTCAAATTAGTCATTGTATTTCCACGTACCTGTACTGATAAGATATAAGAATAGCTAAAAGTTCCTGCCTTTATGTTAATTTGTTACTATATCTGTTCCTGTGGTCGTAATCCTGATCTCCAGAATGAAACATGATAGTGCCAAATACTGTCATGTTTCTATCTAAAACCCAGGGTTGCTGGTAAACTAACTCACATTTAATTACTGTATTTGTGTTTATCGCCTCTGTGATCGAGGGTGAATTGACTACATGAGGTCCTGGGTTTGATCTTCAGGCTGGGCAAAAAAGAGAAAACGTTTTTATTCAACTTTAAACTTCGTTGCCAGGGATTGGATATGTGTGATAGGCTTCCCACCTACCACCTTTGAACCGGAACTTCGTTCTTCGGATAGTCATGGGTGCCCTAGTACCTCTGCCAACCTCTTCGTTAATCGTGATGATCGGTCGTGATGATACTTTACTTTGTAGGAACCTTAGCTTATTTAGCAAGCGCTGTTCTGCCACATAACGTTATAAAATGTACTTTATGACCTATTCTTATAAATGCTAAATACATGTGTATATAAAAGGTTAATACAAATTGCTCAAGTACTACTGAACGAGTTTGATATTTTTGAATATTATTATCGTTGACTGTTTATGATAGCATAAAAATTGCTTAATTTGGAGATTATGATGTTGGATGATGATTTTGGGTTTGATAGACAATTTTTGTATTTTTTTAAACCAATATACGTTTCTTTTTTTATGATATTGGAAGGCAAACAAGCAGACTGATTTCCTAATAAGAAATTCACGCCGCCTAAAAACACCAATGGTGGTAATGGTGCGTTGCCAACCTCAGGCCGAGATGTTAGACCCTGAGCAAAAGTAAGTTTACCGGCTACCTTACCCTCCAAACCGGAACATGTCAATGACAAGTAATAATAATAATGGTTTAGGATAGAAGCTAAAATAAATAATACTTTAGAAAAATACAAAGAAAAAATCTGATTGAAATACGTAGTTGAGCTTAAGTCAAACATATCCCACATAATCCGGACGCCTGGCCACCATACACTATCTAACACATCTGGCGCCCGTAATCTCGTTATATCAGGAAAAACTTTCTTAATAAGAAGTGTTGGGTCAGTTATTTCTCTGTAGGGAATGTGGGAATAGTTACTTTGCAAGTTCGAATTGATTATGATTATCTGTATTACTTACTTGTCTAATCAAATTACTTGGTATTTAGATAATACATTAGATTTGCAAACAATACGTCACTTTTTAATTGGTTATTCGGCTGTTTGAACATAAAATTTTAGAGCTTAAATGTTGATGTTTGTACTGTATGTTTTGTAAAAAGTTTTATATGTTTGTCGTATATATGTACCCATAAAGTGACAATTTTTTTTTTTTAATTACATTTGAGGTTTTAGAACTGTAAGCCGGACAGCCATGATTGATTTTTTCTTACAAAATGATAAGTCACTGCCGTATAATTCGAAGTTCGATACAGTGTTTTATGTGGTTTTGAGTATTATGACGTCACAGAAAAAGTCAATAGACGGGTTTTAGCGTAATAAAATATGGGAAAATCGATAAGTTGATGTAAAGTGAAGTTATATTCAATTCTCGCATTATCGATGGGATAGATTAAAAAAATCAATATTTGTATACATTCGTGGTGGCTTGGTGGTGACGTTCTTCTCAGTTAGTGACCGCGTTCCGATCCGCTGGTAGTTTTTAGATTTATGAAGATGCGTCACAAGAACCTTTGTAAGGTCTATGTGAAATAATTATAGTCATTCTTATTCAAGAAGCACATTTTTGGTGGTAGCTTTTCTCTTGAAAATTTAAGTCATTTATTTTATGCGATCAATCAACAATCCACCTTCGCACAACGCAGCGAGGTAAAGGCCATCCTAAGGCCTAAAGCCCTGGTTATACCTCTGCCAACCTTTTCAGCGATATGAGTATGAAGACGCTTATTAAATTAATAGATGGCGTTGTTTTAAATAAAAAAAAAAACAATAGTACGAAACTCAAATAAATCAATTTATTTTTAATAAAATAACAAACATTGATTAAACAAAATGTTTTATTCACAATTACAAACATTTACTGATACTAAATGTAAAATTCATGCTTATAAAACAAAATGATGACATATCAGTATTTTTATACAATTATTATACTGTGCGTAAGAGCATGCAAAATATATGAGATATTAATCTCTTTTGTGTCGGGAGTCAGAGTGAAACAAGTACAATGTTTAACTTTTCTATACAAAAATAATATCGTAGGTAAAACATTTATTAACAAATAATCATGTTCATTTTTGAAAACACTAACTAACATGTCAGTGCTGGGTAAATTATTTACCATCTTATTTATAAATAACAACTCAGGTTAAAGTTAGGTTGGTAGTCTGTATCACAGACTATAATACAGATCCAGGCCAATACTTATTAATAATCAATCCTAATCCAAACTTGCTGTCTAAGATTGATATTTTGATCCATTTTTATGTTATTGCTTACCAATAACATATCTGTGGACAGGATAAATATGGCAATTAGGTATAAGATAGCTCGGCGGATACGCAGCCATCTAGATTGCTTGAAATCCATCTTTAGAGATACATTATTACCATTGGCCGTAAGACAGCTAAAATATTGTTTAACATTAACCGTCTTACTAATAAAAAGGACTAAGGTAGGAGTAAAATTAAGTTGATATTATAGTCTTTATTACAACGTAATACAACGTTAAAGACTATAATATCAACTTAATTTTACAGGTTGAACCTTGGAATACTTTACTCCATGTTTATTAATAAACCGGTTAGATTCTTGTTTATAAATATAGATTGAAGTACTCCAAGGTGTAACTTGGTATTATAGTCTTTATTACAATGTGATGTCTTTAATATGAACTTAACTTTACTCTTACCTCAATCTTTGTTTATTGATAAGACAGATCAAAATTTTGCATATCAGAAATATGGCTGAGCCGTTGCAATATTATTTTAATATTGCTAACGGTTAACGTCGAGGTGTTTATTTTGAGTAAAAAGTCATGTTTTGAGTTGAAATGTTGTAATAATATTGCTTCACAGCCCCAGTTACTTTTCATGTCAGGTCCCTGATTCGTAAATATAAAAAATCTGCTGAATGAGTGGAGTTTGTCGGTATTATCGTGCTCCTGGATTTGGATTGTGTGGCTGGACTGGATAGTAATGATCAGGGGGTGGTGGATGATAATGGCCTGGAGGTGGTGGGTGGTAGTGACCAGGAGGTGCTGGATGGTATTGATCAGGTGGTGGGGGATAGTAGTGATCTGGAGGTGGTGGGTTATAGTGGTCAGGAGGTGGTGGGTAGTAATGATAGGGTGGGCCATCAGGAGGTGGTTGGCTGTAGGGTGGTGGATGAGGATGCCAAAGATGAGGTGGAGTAGGTGGTTGGTGACGGTAATAACAGTGTGGGGCACAAAATCCACGACCGCAGTCAGGCCCACAGGGCAGTCCGTGGGGAGGCGGCATATCTGGAATCAAACAAAAATAATATCCTATGATTATACAAAAATAAACTTGGCACCATCTGAACGTCATCGGAGAATGACGTCATTACTAAAAAAATACTGATCGTCATAATATAAGTGCTGGTCATTGTCGCATTTCAGATTGAAAATGTAGAAGTATAGCCTCTAGGCTTACTAAAGAAGCTTGACATTTAGGCCTCTTTTTAGTAACGCGACGTAATTATGTTTGGTATATAGAGGTGATGTGTAATGTAATCAATGAATCACCTTGCTTGTTGTCTTTCTCTATATTTTTCAAAAAACATGGCTTTGACTGCTTAATTTTACAAGACAGATAGGACTTATGGTACCGGTGGCCGGAGAAAGGGTTTGCCGTTTCTTCTCTTGATTGGCTAGGTTTAGAAACAATGGTTGTTTATTGTAGATAAGATTTAATTTATTTACATTTTAATAATAATTTTAATAATAAATATAAAAACGTCCTCGAATATCTGATTAAATGAAATTAAACAATGTTTTTTTACAAACTAGCGGTTTGGTGTCGGACTTGACTTCTTGAGGTCCCGGATTCGATCCCTAGGTCAGGCAACAAATAAATATAGAAACTGTGTATTTTAAATTTTATAATAGAAAACAATGTTTCCCGAGATCGAATAAATTTTCTGTTGGCGATAGGCTTGCTAATTATCACATTGTAAGATTTAATGTCTTCGGCTTGTCGTAGTATGTATGCCCTTTGTATGTCTGAAATCATTTGCAGATCACAATGTGGTGGCATATATTGGAAAGCTTAAATATTTTTAAAACATTTTTTAGTAGTACGGTGGAAAATCATGCACATTATGCACATTTTTGTTAGATCTTTTAAGAGATAGGCAGACATACAACCAGGGCACCGACGACAAGCCGAAGACATTAAATCTTACAATGTGATAATTGACAAGCCTATCGCCAACAGGAAACATATTAAATCTCGGGCAACATTATTTTCTAATATAAAACTTAAAATACACACACTTTCTATAATTTTTTATTGCCTGGCCTGGGGATCGTATCCGGGACCTCAAAAAGTCAAGTCCAACTACAGACCGCTAGGTCACAGAAGCGATAAATACATATGATATAATAATGTGTAACTTTGTTTTTCGGGGACCCACTGGACCGAAACATGACAGTGTTTGGCACTATCATATTTCAGTCTGGGAGTCTGGATTACGACGACACGAATAGATAAAGTAATAAATTTACACAAAGGCGGGAACTTTTAGCTATTCTCAAATCTTATTCTTAGTTAGTTATTTATTCTTAGTCGCTTCTGTGGTCTAGTGGTTCAGCTGTGGGACTTGACTGAATGAGGTCCTGGGTTCGAATCCCGGGTCGAGCAACAAAAAGAAAATTGGGTTTTTCCAAATTTCTAATAAAAAAAACGTTGATCGGGATTGGATTTGTGCCTGGTTGGCAATAGGCTTGCCACCTATCACATTGCGGGACTTAGTGTCTTCGGCTAGTCGTGGGTGCCTGGTTGTGCCTCTGCCTACCTCTTCGGGAATATGGGCGTGAAGATACTTCCTTAATTCTTATTAGTATAGGTAGGTACTTAAAAACACAATGACTAATTTGTACTCCGCTTTAATACTCGTTACATTAGTCAGCGACATTATCATGATTCTTTATCTGCATACGTATATGTCAAACATGAAACAACTAAATTTTAACCCCCTTACTAATAAAACTTACGCGCCCGTTGATCGGGTGTATAAATTCACTTTTGCTAATATAAAATGAAGTTACACACCAGATCAACGTGCGCGTAAGTTATATTAGTAAGTGGGTGGTATTTATGTGTTACTAAAGTAAGTATAAGTAAGTATAAGTATCTTCACGCCCATATCCCCGAAGAGGTAGGCAGAGGCACAACCAGGGCACCCACGACTAGCCGAAGATACTAAGTCCCATGCTGTGATAGGTGGCAAGCCTATCGCCAACCGGGCACATTTCCAATCCCGACCAACATTTTTTTTATTAGAAAATTGGCAAAATTCATTTTTCTTTGTGTTGGCCGGCCCGGGATTCGAACCCGGGACCTCATGCAGTCAAGTTCAACACCCGGACCGCTAAACCACAGAGGCGATTATGTGTTACTAATAATAATTATTTTGTTTATTCATTAAATAAAATAAAACAGGATAAATGATCCTCTTTATCTCAATTTGGGTGCCTACACTGTTACTTAACTATATGTTATTTAGTCCATCTTACTATAAAGAATAGCTTGTATTTTAACATCTCAACAGATTTTCTCGGTAAAACTTGATAACAAAAATAGGCAAGTGAAGTCGCGGATATCAGCTTGTAATTAAAAAACTAAAAAACAGTAATAGATACATTTAAAAGAAACGAATGATAATTCTTAGATTAATATTAAAATTTTAAATATGTGAATAAAATATAAGAAAGAGAGAATATAACAAATAGAAGTAAAGAAAATAATGTTTTCAATTTGAATGAATATCAAATGAAAAGAAATTTCAAATATCTCAAGAATATAGGTTTAAATTTTTTTTCTTAAATTTAGCAATATATATCACTAATTAGGTAATTAAATTTAGAATAGTAGTTTTGGACAGTCTGCTGCTTTACCAAATGCCAAATGAAGGGATAAGTTATCAGTAGATCAAACACATAAAAAAGCGAGTTTTGGCGCCATCTTGAATGAAGATCGTAATATTTTCATAATTATTGAATTTCGTGTTTATATTGAGTGAAATTAGTTAATTTAGATGGGAATTAGATATATTTTGTTCAGTGAAAGCGCACAAATGAAGTAATCTTGAAGAATTTGGTGTATCGTGTATTTCCTCGCTGCCGACAAATCTCAATAGACGAGCTTGAGTAACGAAGCCACCGTTTTACTCAAGATCCAGACATGACGTAAAAAGTGACTAATGACTGAAATAAAAACTTAATTAATACCGAAGACATGGCAGATTGGCCTAAAAATCGCCGTAGCCGGTCTCAGAAAGGGGCAAATTAACTACTAAACTAAATACAAAAAAGGTAGAATAAGTTTTTAAGTGTAAGCAAGTATCATATCAATAAAACTTACCAAATAGGGATTTTTATCCAATTCTCAAAATGTCACTGATTTCATCGGTTTCACGTTAAGGAATGTTCAACGCGGAATTTATTTATTGTATTAATCGCTTGCTATCGCTGTATCGGTGTAAGATAGTACAATCAAGTCATTGAGAAACTAGCTACGCTCAGCTACTTCGTTAGGGACAAAAGTTGCTTGGGGCATTTTAGACAACAGGCCCATGCCAAAAATAGATGGGTCATATGAATCATCAAGTGACGTACATAGGACGATATAAGAGCATAAAATATGCCGTCACCTGTAAGCTGTCCAACTGAGTGCAGGTGAATTCAGAAGTGCAGGTAGAGGTGAAGAAGAAGAAAAAGAAGAAGGTGACGTTTTGCGCCACTTATTTTTGTACGGCATGCTATCGTCAATAGAACCATAACAAATAATAAGAAAGCGTGTAGTGCCGTACAAAATGGTGTGCCAGAAATCCGGTATTTTTTTTATTAAATTTAAATTTGGTCACTTGATTCTGTACGGTATTAGTTTCATACTGTTTCAGTACAGCTTATAATCCAATGATAATAATGCCGTACATAAATAAAAATGACCAAAAGGGACTAACTCTATCTGCCCTTCTGAATTCTCAGCTGCACTCAGTTGGGCAGCTTACAGGTGACGGCATAGTGCTAAATTTTATTATTTTATGCTCTTATATCGTCCTATATACGTCAACTGGTGGTTCATATGACTTATCTATTTTTGGCATGGGCCTGTAGTTCATTTGTCTCAGAATGTAATATCTTATTTACATGTCATTTTAGTTTAAGTATATTTAAGGAAGCCTCTGTGATCTAGCAGTCTAGCACCGGACTTGACTCCTTGAGGTACAGGGTTCGATTCAATATTCGGTTGGACGACATAAGAAAATTGGAAAATGAATATTTTCAATTTTATAATGAAATAATATTAACCGGGATTGGATTTGTGCCCGGTTGGCGATAAGCTTGTCACCTATTAGATTGTGTGACACAGTGTCTTCGGATAGTTGTAGGTGCCCTAGTTCTGCCTCTGTCTGCCTCTTCGGCGATATGAGCCTGAACATACTAAATGCTTCATATATGAATTAGGGCATAGGCTCCGAGATAACGCTCATACCACCCGCTTAGGCCCACTCTTGGTGCGAATACTCGAGCTAGCCATCCAAAAGGGTAATGCTGCTAGTGTCATGGGTACTTTTGCGCCAGGTATGCTTCGGGCTGGGTTATCTATATATTAATACGTGATGCCAAAACTTTGGACCCCTTTTTACGAAAATTGAGCGGACGCAGGAGCATAAAATTTGGCACACCTATGTTTTATGTATAAGAGAAGTGCAGAACTCTAATATTTTTCAGTAATAATGCTTATAAAGTACATTAAATCAATAAATAAAACATTACCCACACTACCATGCATTTGACACACACGAACAAATATATTGATGATAACGAAAAAAGATCACAGATGGCGCACTAAAAAGTTTGGAAACAAAGTAGCTAGTCTTGAGAAATGAAGATGGCGTTCTTATCAACAATATATTAAAATTTATTATGGTCGAATTTCGACCAATGGGCGTTTGAATAAATATCTGTTAGTTTTAATTTATTTTATTTTCTATTCTGTTAAGATGTTTAGTGTCTTTAGATTTCTATTAATCTTTTCTATATTAGTGCTAAACTTTGTTTAAGTATATGTATTTTATGTACATATATAGTTATCAGGATCAGTTTCACATACAAATCGTGTGATGCACGTTTTTGTGTCACATTCATTTATAGATATTTTATGTCGATAAACTATGCAACAAAATTATGGATACTATACACCGTGTAAATGACAGCGTAAAGAAAAATAAAACAATCGATTCGATCGATGATATTGGAATTTTGTGTCAGATATTTCATGATTTAAAAAAAAATGTTTTTTTATTTCTCTATTATTACATTAATACTATCTAATGCAATTCGATTTTTATTTAATATCTAATAAACAATACATTTTTACTTAAAACAGCAATGTAATAGACCAGCGTATTACGTCGGCACTTACAGCTTACAACGCGCAGCCTAAAGCATATACTTTGTTCGCTATACATTGCGGGCTGAAAAACTGCTAAATATTTAATCACATATTTCCGACAAAAATTGTAAAAGGAATTTTGAAGTCTGATATATATCTAATCACCTCTGTGGTCTAGCGGTCCGGGTGTTGGACTTGACTGCATGAGGTCTTGGGTTCGAATCCCGGGTCGGCCAACAAAAAGAAAATTGGATTTTTCCAATTTTCCAATAAAAAAAATTGCCACCTATCACATTGTGGGACTTAGTGTCTTCGGCTAGTCGTGGGTGCCTTGGTTGTACCTCTGCCTACCTCTTCGGGGATATGGGCGTGAAGATACTTTGATATATATCTATACTACCACAGTAGTTTTCGTTACGGTATCAAATATACCCTGTATATATCTACTCCATCCCTAATGTATTAATAACATTATGATGTGTTTAGTAAACTAAATATACAAAATTGCAAAAAGGGTGTGTCTGTTCATTGATATCGAAAAATGTAATAAGGATAATGTATGGACATTTAAAATTAAACATTGTTATGTTGGTAAACAGTTGAAATATGTTTTACTTTGCCCTATTGTTAAAAACATGTAAAACAAGAAAGTTAACTAAATTTCTCTCCGGGACATTGTTAATCATTATTTTTCCCCGTGTTGGTCCGGGCTCGTTTGTAGAATAGGCCATCTGCCTTCCTGCCAGGCAGCTCGTAAAAGACGAGCATAGGCTCACCGTCACTAATACCGTGACATCTTACTAGGTGGTAGAGTTTCGCAGTAACTCGCCCGGATTGGTACTATCCTATGATATAGACTTGCCTATTCCTGCCACCATAACGTTCGGAGGGTAAGGTAGCCGGAAACTTACTTTTGCTCAAGGTGTAACATCTCGGCCTTAGGTTGTTAACGCACCATTACCACCTTTGGTCTCTAGGCTGCGTGAATTTCTTACCGTCAGGAAATTCGTCTGCTTGTTTGCCTTAAGCCTAAGTTTACCGGCCACCTTACCCTCCAAACCGGAACTCGTCATGACGTTATGGCGGCAGGAATAGGTAAGGCAGTGGTACCAATCCGGTTGAGTCGCTGCGAAACTCTACCACCTAGTCAGATGTCACGTTGTTAGTAAAGATAAGCCAATGCTCGCCTTTTACGAGCTGCCTGGCAGGAAGACAGATTGTTTATATTGCAAAGGAGCCCGGACCAACATGGGATAAACGAGATTTTACTATAGGGTTGGTTCATTGTCGTTTAAATGAAATGGATATTTTAATCCACTTAAATTTTGAAGTATTTTCACCCTCATATCCCCGAAAAAGTAGGCAGAGTTCCAACCAGGGTACGACTAGCTGTATACACTAAGTCCAACAATGCGATAAGTGCCAAGCACACCAATCGGGCACAAATCTGATTCTGGCAAGCACCGTTGTTTGTTAAGAAAATTGGAAAAAACACATTTTGTTTTTGTTGCCCGACCTGGGGATCGAACCCGATAACTCGTGGCGTCAAGTAAAACAACGGACCGCTATATCACAAAGACGATTACGTTTTACAAGATATTGCTATTTTTTTAATTTTTATCCACGCATGAGTTATTGTTGTTGAATTGGAAATATTAAATCCAGTATTTTATGTAGGTAAATATAGGTTCGCCTCTGTGGTCTAGCGGTTCAGTTGTCAGACTTGACTGCGTGAGGTTCCGGGTTCAAATCCCGGGCCGGGCAGCAAAAAAGATAGGGTTTTTCGAATTTTCTAATAAAAAATGTTGCTCGGGATTGGATACGTGCCCAGTTGACGATAGGCTTGCCACCTATCACATTGTGAGACTTAGTGTCTTCGGCTAGTCGTGGGTACCCTGGTTGTTCCTCTGCCTACTCTTTCGGGGATATGGGCGTGAAGATACTTACTTAATTCTAGGTTAAGTTAATAATGAAACTTTGATTTTGGAATCAAATTTAAGTTTATTTATCACATAATACATTCATACACATTTTAAGTACTTAATTACTGTGATAAGGAAAATAATAAATTGTTTCATGAAACGCCTCATCTGGATGTTATCAAAATGAATGGCTTTTTTCCTTGACCATGAATTTAATTTTTTTAAGCGGTTACCGAGCTCAAAGATAACATGATGGAAGTATAGTCGGATATAGAGATCAAAGATGTTATAGGCGTTGTTAATCAGAAATTATACGCATGATTAATTTACTGTCACCCTACCCTTTAAACCGAAACATAATAATGGATAGCACTGAAGTTACCGCAACACTTTCAGATTGATATGTCAATAATGGTTTAAATTGAGGGCGAAAAGGTTGAATTATCTTGGTGTAGGATGATGATGGGGTTGTAGAGGATAAGGGTATTGGGGTAGATAAGTATATTGGGGCGGATAAGGTTGTTGATGTGGGGGTGGTGGGTAATTGTGTTGAGGGGGTGGTGGATAGTGGTGGTGAGGAGGTGGAGGGTGGTGTTGATGAGATGGATATTGGGGTCGTGGTGGCCGGCTGTAGGGTGGTGGCGGCGGATGCCACAAATGAGGTGGTACTGGTGGTCGTCGACGGTAGTAACAATGCGGCTCACAAGATCCACTGCCGCAGTTTGGACCGCAAGGCAGAGCGTGAGGTGGAGGCATTTCTGTAACAACATTTACAAATTTGTATATTAAACCGAGTACTAAAAAACGAGGAGGTTCTCAATTCGGTCGTTGTATATTTTTTATGTATGTACACCAATTTTTCCGATGATTCTGAACCGATTTACGCAATTCCTTTTTTGTTTGATGCGGAATAGTTGAAAATCGGTTTCATAAAAATAAGATTCAGGTAGGTCCTTTACTTTTTATTTTATGAGTATTTTTTATCTACTTTTACCTACCCTGATGTTCAATCATCAAATCATCATGGACGTCGCCAGGATTATTTTCAGGGAGGTCTCCATCTATATATATTATTAGCCAATATAAAATATCGAAATAAACATGTATAGAAACATATATATTTACATACGAACACAGATATAAATACATACCCTCAAAAAGTATTACTCTCCCGCAAGTTCTGTCAGGTAATTTCTTTCCGGACAGGGGGGTGCAGTTGCACCCTGCTGCCGGCGCCCATGTAAATTATATCAGCAATAAACATAAAAGTAATAAATAAGACTACGTTAATGAAAGCCGACTTCAAAATTAAAAAGTAAAAAATAATAAATTGTATTCAATAATCGGAAAAAAAATTAAAAGACGTTCAAATCGATATTTTTTGTAAAAAAAAAACACTAGATTAAGGTTTAAACTCAGGGTCAGAAGTTTTAACCATGTTTAGAGGACATAAATATTGAATAATAAATAAATAATTAAAAGTACACATTTACATTTATACATTACATTTTTGACTACAGGGAATGAAGATAAACTCTAAGTGTTTTTTCATTAATGTGATATTAATGTGTTTTGGTTCATTGAAATATGCTCTCTTTTGGATTTGTTTCAGTTATAAGTTTAAAGTCATATTAGTTATATTTACTACTTACCAATATTTGTTACAATCTGATTATTATTTCAGATACACATACAATAAAAATAAAGTCTTTCGTCGATATTGCGTCCAAAATATGTACAAAATGTAGCATTATTGTGTTTCATTAATCGCCTGCTTATCATAGATGAGATACTGCTATCGAAAAGTTCATAGAAATGACGCGGTGATAACAATAATTAGTTTTCACATATTTTGAAACAAAGAAAAATTCACTATATGAGTTTACCATTGTTGTTATTAGTTTTTCTTATGTAAAAGGTCAACGAACAAAGACATCTCTCTTCTGATGGTAAGAGATAACTGTGGCCTATAGATGCCATAGATGTTATAGGTGCGTCACTATTCTATGACCGGAATGTCAGACCTATTGGGCAAGTCTACCGGCTACTCTATCTTCCAAAGTGCAGCATGACAAAGTTAATATGACGTGAATTCGTTAATGCAGGAAAGTTAACCAACTTTCCGCATTACTCTTTAATACCACATGATATGGCAATTCATTCACAGTGTTGGCAGCCAAATTGTGGAATGGACGGAATCCTTAGTCAAATGTTTTATTATTTGACGTCTTTTAAACATAAAATTGTAAAATATTACATGTCGAGATCTAGTTAGTTTTGATTGTTTTTTTATATGTTTTTTTGTTTTTTCAATTTCTTTTTTTGTCCATATTTATCTTATATATACACGCCTAACTACGCCGACCAACCGCGTGGCTGGGCTTCGATTCCCGATGGGGGCAGGCATTTGTGTGATGAACATTAAGATGTCTGCATTTCCGTGTCTGAGTAGTTATTTTTATTCTGGTAATTATCTAAGTATTTATATGTATTAGTTTCGTTAACTAACACCCATAACATAAGCATATAATTTGCTTACTTTGGGGTTAGATTGAATTTGTGTAACTTGTCCAGATATATTTATTTATTTATATTTCTGTTTGAGTTGAACTAACCCTTACAACACCTGTTTCAGGTTTTGCTGAAATGAAACACCAATGTGAAAAAGATCTCTGAATAATATTGTGTATTTGAGTGATCATGCAGTGGTAATGAATTAAAAATAAAAAGATATTTATCTGATTTATTGCCATTCAATAACATAAAAAACATTGATCAGAATTAAAGAATAGATATAAAATACTAGCAGTTTGACGCAGTTTCGCCTGCGTAACTTGGCTTCTACTGCATCGATTTTGATGAAACAAAGCTTATGACACTCAAGGATAATGTAGCATTTTAAAAGTGAAAGAATTTTTGAAATCGGTCCAGTACTTTCGGAGCCTATTCATTTCAACCAAACAAACAAAAAATCAAATCTTTCCTTTTTATAATATTAGTATAGATGTCATAGGTACCTATATAGTATTGAGTTTGAGTATCAGTGTCCTTGATGTGGAAATTTCCTCAGTGCAGTTCCGTGGTCATTTGAAAAATTTAAACCAAATTTACTTCGAAGAAACTTGGTATACAAAAACGTACAAAGTGGTATTTTACTCCAAGACTCTACTCTATCTCTATCTCATTAAGGGGCTAGTGCAACCCAATATCAAACTCTTTCATTTGATTAGATTCAGAAAAATGCTATTTAAAATATTGGCGACCTCTATATCTCCATCCACTGGTTGGTATAAGAACAGACTTTATTCTGACGAATATTCTGAGGCGCTTTATAATCGTATACCATCGTAGTCTTTTTACTACAACACTATTCGCTGTAGACAAAAGTTTCACAAGAAGCAAAGAAGCAATTAGACATTTGGTATAAGTCTTTTCTTTCTTTAAGTTTTGGCCTTCACGTTAGTATTTAGCCATTAGTCAAGTAGAAATTTGCATCAAATTTTATATCAATTTCAATTAATTTTAATTAGTCATCAGTTGTAAGTCGTCAATAAGTCATGTCAGGCTCTTGGGTAAATCGGTGGCCTTTTTACACAAGCTCATGTAACGAGAAAATATACGATACGCTAATTTCTTTATGATTATTTCATTTGTGCACTTTTACTGAACAAAATTGTACAAAATGCCACCAAAATTGACTGATTTCACTGAATATTAACACGAAATTCAATAATCATGAAAAAACTTCGACCATCTTTTCTCTCGGTGGCGCCAAAACTCCCGGTATAAGTCTACGATGCGATTTAGCCGTAACTCTCTAGTTCGTACTATCAAACTGTGGAACTCACTACCTGATACATTTTTTTAAAGTTATGACATGGAGTCATATTAGAGGCATATAAATCTATCTTTTAAGAGTCGGTAACGCATGTGGAGCCTCCATTCTGATATAAATGACAATGGATAGCGGTTACTATCAGCCAGCCCGTTAGCTACCTTGTCAGCTCATTATACATAAAAAGCTGTAATAACAACCCTACCCCGCCTACTACCTAACACTGTAAGGAACTTGGCGTGAAGATAGATATTTGTGTGTGTGTGTAAAAAATAAAATAATATTACATGAAACTTAACACCAAGTTGACAACCTTTTTTTATCGTCAAAACGCGGTTTCATACGCTTTCTACTGATGTTATTCTTATGGTGTACCTGAGATAGACAAAGCCCGGTGAATTTATAGAAACCGTGAGGTTGGCAACACATTAGTCATTAAAAAAACCCAAATTCATGTTATGAACCGTAACTCCTCGATCAACGGGTTTGTAGTTAGATATCTACTAGTGTAATATTACGCAGAAGTTTGAAGAACACATTTTAACATACTGAAAGTAATTATACTCGTATAACAAATTTTAACTATGAACTCATTTAATAGCCATGTAGTAGGTACACAGAACTGTGTATTTATAGGACATAAATATCCACGGAATCGGTAAAGAATGGAAATAAAAATTTCCCTACAGGATTAGAATCTTCAGTTGCTCAAATACTTAAAATTAGAAAAATAATTAGAGCATTCGTCGGCTTAAGACGAAAGGGTACAGATTTTATTCCTATCTAGGGCGAATTGTTATCTTCTTAAAATTCTTAGATAATTTAGTATGGCTACATGTTTTCTAGAAATGAACGAGTTAGCAAAATGATAATTTAAATCGATTCATTAATTGGAGAGACAATAAAAACAAGCAAAAGTATGTTTGTTCCCTGCCCTTATTATTTTTGTTTATTGTTCACTTCCCTTATTGCAGCAACACCAACATTTTGAAATTTCAATTATTGGTGTCTATGGTGTATGGTGTAAGTAACTATGGTGTCTATTGACCACAGCTATCTTCAAATTAAGGATATTAAAATAAACTACAGAAAACTCGTTATTATTACCTTACGTATTCCTGCCGCCATAATAATTCTGTCATGTTCCGATTTGGAAGGTAGATAAGCTGCACAATTTGCATTTATGGTGTCTATTGGCCACAGCTATCTGTGACCATCAGAAGAGCCATGTGCTTGTTCTCTTACATAAAAAAAATATACTACTGCTATGGACACAAATCTCTCTCAAATATTATCATTGTATATTCCATGTTTATCATTTTTGAACTCTGCCTGGCTTAGCTGCTTCAATATGTGTAATAAACATTTTCTTAAATTTTCTTTACACTTAGCTCTGTTAGAAATGAAGTATATTAATTGTATTCAAAATAGTGAATGAATAAAAAAAAACAAAAGTAGATAAGTATTATATAATTAAGTAACAATAATTAAGTAATTAATATTAACTATTTTTTTTATTTTATTAAATTAATAATAATTTTGATATGTACTTTATCGTGATTGATTGTTTCCTGTGATTATTTAGTGGTGTTGCAAAAAAAAAAAAACAAATAAAATATGTTACGAGTGATATGCAGATCTAATAATCCAAAAAAGTCATTCTCGGTATCTCGATATTTTGTCACCTTTTATTTTTAGAAATAAAAATTGTATTCGTACTTTTAATGCGTCATATCTAGCATTTTTATTTTTCATTTATTTAATTTTACGAAATCATACAAAATTGATTACATATTTTTAAACGAAAATCCAGAAAAGTCTGGAATTTAGGAACTTATGATAAACCTTAGATTCTTCAGGAACATGTTCAAGTCGCCTATCTTAACATAGGGTGGCCAGTCCAAGGTGGTGGAGGGCGGTGATGGTGGGGCGGCAGAGGATGGTAATCTGGTGGGGTAGGGTAGATAAATGACGGTGGTAGAGGAAGGTGGTGATTAGGCAGCGTTGGGTGATGAGGTGGATGATGTAAGGGTGGTGGGTGTGGGTGCCACATGTGAGTTGGTGGCGGTTCGTGATAGTGATGGTGGTTGTTGTGAGGAGTAGGCATTCCTGTAACAAAAAAAAGTATCTTCACGCCCATATCCCCGAAAAGGTAGGCAGTGGCACCCACGACTAGCCGAAGACACTAAGTCATACAATGTGATAGGTAGCAAGCCTACCGCCAACGGGGCACATAACCAATCCCGAGCAACATTTTTTTTATTATAAGAAAATTAGAAAAACCCAATTTTCTTTTTGTTGCCCGACGCAGAAATCGAACCCGGGACCTCATGCAGTCAAGTCCAACAACTGAACCGCTAGACCACAGAGGTGATAAAATAATCTAAAACCGATAAAATAATTTTACTTGCCGGGATTAATATTAACGCTGTAGGTACTTACTCCTAGTACCTTGACGTCAGTACTTGTTATTATTGTGTTCTAGATTCATAAGAAACGGTTACTATTAAACTTAGCTACATAGAAAACAAAGAAATAACACCCGTTACAATATGTTTGTTCACTAAAAATACCACCTTTAACCGACTTCCAAAAGGTGGAGGTTATGAGTTCGACTCCAACTTTTTTTATATATCGATTTCTCGGTCATTACTGAATACATTTTTGTTGTATTTGAAAGAGTTCACTTCCGAGGTGGAAGTGAATTCTACTTTACATATTGCTATCAAGTCTGGATTTGAATTTGGAATCCCAGGGAAATCTATGTATTAGTACGTGATGCCAAAACTTTGGACCACTTTTTAAGAAAATTGCGCGGACACAGGAGCATGAAATTTGGCACACTTTTAGTTTATGTGTAGGAGAAGTGCAGAACGCTAATATTTTTAATAATAATGCTTAGAAAGTACATTCAACCAATTAATAAAACATTACCCACACTACAATGCATTTGACACACGCAAACAAATATATTGATGATAACGACAAAAGATCACAGATGGCGCACTAAAAAGTTTGGAAACAAAGTAGTTGGTTTTGAGAAATGAAGATGGCGTTCTTATCAACAAGATATTAAAATTTATTATGGTCAAAATTCGACCAATGGGCGACCACTAGTAAATGCATAAATGATATCACTAAATTAGAATATTTAAATGATCGAAGTGTATCGGTACATTATTCTAAAGGCAAGAAGATTTATTTGCTTTTGTTTGCCCAACCACCTCTGTAATTAACAAGGTGGTTTTAACTTCTTAGTTAACAATAATAACCTGAAAATCATTTAGCTTAAATACAGACCATTTATGCCTACAACTTACCTATTGTGTTTCCAGTTGTGATTAAAACACGTGCAAAAATGGAGTGCTTTTGTCGATTTTTCAACACAAAACGTCTGAGATGTCGTTATTATATTTATTATGGCTTATCATGGATAAGATAAGGTTATCGATACATGGATTTACTGTGGAGTGTTGTATATAATCTTAATATATATAAATTAAGTGTCACATTGTTTGTCTGCGATGGACTCCTAAACTACTCAACCGATTTCTATCAAATTTACAAACCGTTTGCAATTTGACTTAACTTGAATAATAGAATAGCTTACATCTCAATTTATCGCAGGTGAATCCCCGGGTAACAGTTTCACACTCATATACTTTCAACCGACTTCAACAGACGAGGTTGTTGACTTTTTTTGTAGGCTTCTCATATAATTAAAGTGAAACTTTTATTACATCGTCCCAATTTTTTGGTCTGTGTGTCGCATGTCGCGTGACGGTGACGTCAGAGCAGCTGATGCCAATATGGCGGCGTCTGTAGTCTGTAGTTAAAGATCAATTTTCACTTTTACCGTGGTTTCATTAAACCACACAATCCTTTTTATTTTTATACCTCAATTATTTTATTTTTGTATTCATTTCAATTTGCTTGAAAATAGAAACTACGGTATTGCCCTCAAAATTGTTTTCGTCATTAATTTTTTTTCTGTGTCACGAAACATATATGCGATCAAAGAAAGTTGTGTTTGCCTCACCCCTAGATTTCGACTATCAGCATATCCAATTTCATAAAAATCAGGTCAATAATTTAGACGTAAAAGCGTTACTAACGTACTACCTTATTTTTGAACTAATACGTCAAATGTCAGACACGAAGTCGTGGAGCCACTTTACCTCATTTGCTTATTTGGTTTTCTACGCCTCTGATAAGATATACAAAATTACGTTGTAATACAAATACTATTATTTGGATTGCCTCTTTGGACTAGCGGTCCAGGTGTTGGACTTGACTTCATGAGGTCCCGGATTCGATTTCTGGGTCAGAAAGAAAATGTGTTTTTTCCAATTCCTAGTAAGAAAAATGTTGCAACCTATCACATTGTGGGACTTAATTCTTCGGCTAGTCGTGGGTGTCCTGCTTGCGCCTCTGCCTACCTCGTCTGGTATATGGGCGTGAAGATATTATTATTTGGATTGTGATAAATGCACACAATTTACGATATTTATGGATGATTCATTGTTTTTTTCAATCACAATGTATCGAGTAATTTTGCGCTCAATAAAATGATTTCATGCCGGACAAAAGGAAAATGTAAATATCTTTATCTTTTGAAATGTGGTACAAAGTTTCCACTGCTGCATTGCGGATTGCAGAATACATATTTAAGGATTTTGTAAGATAAACGGGAAGTATTCAAACTTTTATACAGATGGAACGGAACCTTAAACACATATGTCTTTCAGTGTTTCTTAGTTTCACTTAACTGGTTATTACGAATATAACATATATCCCCGTGTTGGTCTTTTGTAGAATAGGTCCGTGGGCTCCTTTGTAGAATAGACCATCTGCCTTCCTGCCAGGCAGCTCGTAAAAGGCAAGCATAGGCTTACCGTCACTAGCACCGTGACATCCTACTAGGTGGGTTTCGCAGCGACTCGCCCGGATTGGTACCACCGCCTTACCTTTTCCTGCCCCCATAACGCGTAATTCTTGCCGTTGACGTGTTCCGGTTCGGAGGTCAACTTAGGCCGAGGCCTAACATCTCAGCTTCAGGTTAGCAACGCACCATTACCACCTTTGGTGTCTCTAGGCGATGTGAATTTCTTACCATCAGGAAATCCGTCTGCTTATTTGCCTTGCAATATCGTAAAAAAATCACAAATACATGAAATACTTTAAACCTATATAGCATACAAAGGTGGCCTTATTGAGAATTAAGCGATTGCTTCCAGGCAACCTTGTAGTATAGAATAAGAGTTAACATAGCCAACTTTGCGCTATGGTTATGTTAAATATCAAGCTTTAAGAAAAAGTAAAAGTAAACATCTTCATACCGTATTCTCGAAAAGGTAGGCAGAAGTACAACTATGACACCATGATGCATTCAGCTAGAAGGCACTACTTAAGTCGCACAATGTAATTGATTGCAAAACTATCATCAACGGGGCACTTATCCAATCGCAGGTAACGTTATTATTACAAAATAAAAAAATACCTTTTAAGGTGCCCGATCTGGGAATCGAACCTGATATTTTAATTGGGAAAATGCGGTCACGTTTACCATTCGTCACAGGGGATGGTTTAACAGATGATTGTAAAAGGAGAAGGACTTCACTTTTTTTCGTGCAATGTTGTGTATTATTTGTATTTTCGTGTCGTGCTAATTCCTACCCACCAAAACCCCAATATGATTCGCCATGTGCACACTTGTGAATGGGTTATGGAAACACTTCTACATACTATATACACTTCAACACTTATGGGTAGTGCACATTCGGACGGGACGGAACGTTACGTGTCGCAACGTAATTGTCCGCCTAGATCGCTTTCATATTTTTTGTATGGAGCAACGCATACTATGGCGTATCGCGGCTTCTGCGGATTTCTGCGCGGCACCATGCACGCAGTCCCCGATGCGGCTTACGATTCCCAAAGGGAGTAAAAATGATATCAATAATGTGAATATAGGGGGTAATTATATTTTGACGCTAAAGTTTGTTATTACAATACTTTCCATACGTGACGATTTTAAGTGGAATTGCTTTCAATCTATTTTACGTAGAGTAAAATATGGATCGGCGATGAGTAATAAAAATGCGCCGATTCGTTGCACATTGCAATAGGATACACCTCGACCCGAGACGCTCCGCACGGCCAACAGTGTGCGCTATCCATTAATCGAATCCAAGACCTTATGTAGTTAACGCCAATACCGAAGAATCACTTTTTTTAATGATATTTGAAGGCAAATAAGCAGACGGATTTCCTGAATTCAAGACGCTTAGAGACACCAAAGGTAGTAATGGTGTGTTGCTAATTTAAGGCCGGGATATCAGGCCTCGAAAGTAAGTTTCCCCTCTACCTTATGGACAGGAATACGTCAACGGCAAGCACTGATTTTATGGCGGTAGGAATAGGTAAGATGGAGTTTCCCATCCAGGCAAGTCGCTGCGAAACTCTACCACCTAGTCAGACGTCGGGGTGTTAGTGACGGTAAGCCTATGTCCGCCTTTTACGAGCTGCCTGGCAGGAAGGCAGATGGTCTATTCTGCCAAGGAGCCCGTACCAATACGGGGTAAACTGAACCATAGAGAGAAAAACAAATATTTTTTTAGGTTTTCTGTTCCCTAATTTATTATACTTTCATTTTGTAACGTAAAAACCACGTACTCGAAGGGTCCTCGAGAATATCAATCACTTACAAATTGTTTAGAGTTTTTCATCTGCCGTTTGTTTTGAAATTCCCTCAAAGAGAATTCTATTTACTTATTGCGCTTCGTTTACTTACAAGGTATTTAGGTTTGTGCCGTCTATTCTCAGTTTTGTGTTAGGAAAATGGAATTTTCTTGTTTAGTCTCCAACCGGAATTCCCAATCGATTCTCTAAAAGGGTATTTTGTGAAAGCTATTTTTGCCATTTAATTTTTAAACGAATCCAAACTGGAGATTATTATGTAGGTTTTTGTACTTACGTTATTATAATACTACTATTTAAATTATGCGCTTCGGCTCTATACACTTTTTGTTTTTTTACACTTTATACTTTCATTTTTAAATTGGCTGACCTAATCTAAATTTAAGCGAAATAATTAATTATCTAATAACAACTCTATACAGATCTTTAAAAAACATTCGGATTTCCGAAGCTTGACGAATATAGCCGAAGCGCATAATTTAAATAGTAGTACTATAATAACGTAAGTACAAACACCTACATGATAATCTCCAATTTGGATTTGTTTAAAAATTAAATGGCAAAAATAGCTTTACATACATTACAAATGCGAATGTGTTTTCGTGGTTCTGTTTTTGAAAGGTTGAACATGATAGAGACACATCAATTTTGAGTCATACTTATCGCTATTGGGTCTAGTGGTCTGGCGTCGGACTTGACTTCTTGAGGTCCTAACAGGTCGGGTAACAAAAAGATAAGAAAATGTATATTTTCAATTTTCTAATAAATGTAATGTTGGCGAGAATTAGATATGCGCCCGGTTGGCGATAGGCTTGCCACCTATCACATTGTGGGACTTAGTGTCGTCGGCTAGTAGTGAGTACTGCTTGTGCCTCAGCCTACATCTTCGGAGATATGTTTGTGAAATTACTTCACTTTATGGAATCATTACCCTAAAGATGGTTCGTATAATTGTCACATGATGATGTCTTGTTAGATGTCTATAAAATTATCTAGTCTCAGAACCATATCTTCGGAAAAAGAATTACAAAGCGCGACATGGCAACTAATGAAATATTTGGAGTCGATTTTTACACTTTTACTGCGTTAAAGGTTGAGTTATTAAAGAAATAAAATAGTAGTAGTAGTAGTAGTAGTTATTTGTGACCGTCTCGTTGGCCAAGTGGTTAGCGCACACGCCTAAATACTCAGCCCAACCGCGGGGTTTGATAGCGATTCCCGTCGGTTGCAGGCATTTGTGTGACGAACATTCAGATGTTTGCAATTCAGGGTCTGGGTGCTTATTAAATTTATTCTGGTATCTATTCAAGTATTTCTATGTATTAGTATTGTTGACTAACACCCATGACACAAGCTTGCACAAGGAATTTGCTTATTTTGGGGTTAGATTCAATTCGTGTAACTTGTCCAACGATAAAAAAAGTATCTTCACGCCCTTATCCCCGAAGTAGTAGGCAGAGACACAACCAGGTCACCCACGACTAGCCGAAGGCACTTACTCCCACAATGTGACAGTTGGCATGTCTATCGCCAACCGGGCACATATCCAATCCCGAGCAACATTTTTTTATTAGAAAATTGGAAAAAAAACAATTTTATTTCTGTTGCCCGACCCGAGATTCGAACACGGGTCCTGATTCAGTCAAATCCAACAACTAAACCGCTAGACCACAGAGGTGTCCAATCCAAAGGTCCAAAGGTGTCCATTTATTTAAAAAAAAAATAGTTATAATACGCAAAGCAAGTTGCAATTATGGTTCACCTATATGTTACAGTATTTAACATATTCCATATTTAATATCTGTGGTGTGGTGGTGTGGAGGTGTGTGTGTGTGGTGTGGTGATCGCCTCTGTGGTCTTGCGATCCGGGAGTTGGACTTGACTGCACGAGGTCCCGGGTTCGAATCCCGGGTCGGCCAACAAAAAGAAAATTGAATTTTTCCAATTTTCTAATAAAAAAAATGTTGGTCGGAATTGGAAATGTGCCCGGTTGGCGATAGGCTTGCCACCTATCACATTGTGGAACTTAGTATCTTCGGCTAGTCGTGGGTGCCCTGGTTGTGCCTCTGCCTACCTCTTCGGGGATATGGGCGTGAAGATACTTATATTTAATATTGCACCACACAAATAAACAATTTGTATATTTATATTTGAATGAAATGATGAATACATGTTCTCTATTTCTCTCTAGTACAGTCGGTTATTTCATACTGTATTCCAGTTTAGGATGCTGCTGCACTAACTCATATGGCTAGAATTAAGGCTGCTCAAAGAGCCGTTTTAAAGGTGATGATATTTAAACCCTTTCGGTTCCTCACAGATAGACTTTACTTTCTCTGTAATGTTCTTTCTGTGAGAAAACTATCTGTATAGCAAACAATATTCCGGAAACATTCAGAATTGATTTTCGATCCAGAGGTTAATAACAAGCCTAGAGCAGATATTGCATGTCCAACTATGAGTAGGAAAACGGCAGCTGCAAACCGTCACTATCACTTAGCACAAAGCTCTTCAACCTAGCAAATAAGAAATTGGAAATTTATCACCACCCACCAAAACTACGTAAGCGTAAATTTTTTGACTGGCTAGTACTGCTCCATATGAACAGTCCGAACATTTAATAAAATACGCACACACAAATACGTACACGCACACACACACACACAAGACGCACGCACACACACAAACACACACACACAGATGCGTATGTGACGCATAAGTTAAAATCAGCACCGTAAATTCAAAAGTTTATTCACTTTTCTTTTAATTTATAATTGTTTTGTGTATGATTTATAGATAAATTTGTCATAAATTTAAATTGTATGGAACATTGCTTTACCTAACTTTCAAGGGGCACTCTCACTGCGCTACAGTTTTTAACTTTAACAGTTGAGAGTGCTATAACTGTTTATTGTATAACAATTTTTGTTCCGAATATTTTTTTTATTATTTTTTTATTATTATTATTATAATATCGTGAACCAACAATTATAATATTGGATACTATTACAGAATATTGTAATATTTAAAAGAATACTCACAAATGCGGTCTTGCAGTAAAGTTTTTTAAGAAAAGTTTGTTTGTTTTCATTGTGTTCTATCAATATGATAAAGCAGATATACATTGCGAATGTGGATGGATGTAGGTACCAGGAGACCTAGGTTGACATTCCACGATCAAATCGCTCTGGTGTTATCCGGAGGTGGTGTCAAGAGACTCCGAAACCGGAGTGTTTGTAAGAAAAGGATAATTAATGTGATTGGAGCCAGACAGGTTTGTCAGGATAGTGAGGTTTGTTACTCGATATTCTCTACATACGTAAGGGTCTTGGTGTGAAGATATATATGTTTGTATTTACTTTGCAAAAAATCTATACATAATTCTTTAAAGTAAGCAAATTATCACGATACTAATACATAGAAAAACTTAAATAGATAATAAAATAAATTTAATAAGCACAGAGTTAAAATACAGATATCGTAGATGTTCGTTAAAAAATATGCCTAACGCCGTCGTCGTAAATACGAAAGTTTGTATGTTTGTTTATTTTTATTTCTGCGTAACAAAAACTGCTACACCGATTTTCATGACATCTGACTAGGTGGTAGAGTTTCGCAGCGACTCGTCCGGATTGGTACCACCGCCTTACCTATTCCTGCCACCATAACGTCCAATGCTTGCCGTTGACGTGTTCCAGTTCGGAGGGTAAGGTAGCCGTTAAACTTACTTTTGATCGAAGCCTAACATCCCGGCCTCAGGTTGGCAACGCACAATTACCACCTTTTTTGTCTCTAGGCGGCGATAATTTCTTACCATCAGGAAATCCGTCTGCTTGTTTGCCTTCCATTATCATAAAATAAAATAAATAAATAAATACGTATAGAGGGTAAATTGGATTAACACATAGGATAGCTTTTATCCCGACAAATGTTCCTGTGGGACCTTTAGACAAGCGGGCAACAGCTAGCGTGGGATAAATATTTTACTATTATTCACTTACAGGTTTATTTACGGTCACAATTTTCCAATATTATTAATATTTTAGCCAACCGCAATACTTCGAACGTGATTAAGTTTTGATTAATTTAAATAATATTTGGTTGTAATTATTAGATAGATGCATAATTAAATAATTGGGTTCCAATTAATATAAGGCCGGGATCATACGTCGTTTCAAGCCGGAAATGTTTTTGGTCGTATATTATGTAACCATTATTCTATCCCATTATATATCACAGTAAAAAGATTTAGAAGGAAGGTATATGACTTGTTGCTAAAGAAAACATGTTATAATGACAAGGATTTTCTTGTAGAGAAGTGTTTACAGTAAAATATTCGTAATTTATTAACCGAATATTATAATTAAAGATGTCTTGGTTGCCGAGAAGTTTGTTTCGCCGTTTATTTTCCTGTCTGGGTAGGTTTGGAAACGGTGTGTACTACACAAGCAGATAGGCTAAAGTCCTGGTTGCCGAGAAACGAGGAGTTTGTTTTACCGTTTCTTCTTCTGACTAGCTGGATTTGGAAGCGTTTGTAGTTTACGGTAGATAGTGTTAAATTTAATTATAGTTCTAGTAAATTATTTGGTAATAAATAATTGAACTGGTTAATTTATGATCTAAAATAATTTGCTTAAAAGCTAAAGTATTGTAAGTAAATAATGTTTTTTTGTAAATATTAAAATATTTGCACACCGAAAATATGGCAGAATATGTTGATATACTTAAATGTTTTTGCAACATCTTAAAACCACACATATTCCGCAATTAAATAATCGCATCTGTGGTCTATCATTCCAGGTATAAGGTCCCGGGTTTGATCTCCTAGTCGGGCAAAAAAAACTTGAAAACTTGAAATTTAAGTTTTCCAATAAAACTCTTCACTCCCGTATCCTCTAAATGACAGGTAGAGGTACAAAAAGTTCACCTACGACTAGCAAAGTTACTTAGTCCCACAATGTGATAGGTGGTAAGCCATCGTCAACCAGGCACATATCCAATACCGAACAACGTTATGGTTATAACAAAATTGTAAAACCACATTTTTTTGTCCGATCCAGGGATGAAGTCAAGTCCAACACCGGATCGCTAGACCACAGAGGCGATAATAATATCCAGTTTAAAACTAGATGAACTCGATCTCTCACATACCGTTTAAATTGAGTACCGAGGGCAGTACTCTAAAAAAATAATCCACATATCCCATTGTGTTTGAATAAACATTTCAATCGAGAGGTTTTCATTCGCTGGGTTTATTCGACCGGATCGGCACATTCAGCTCTTTTTTCATGCAGTACTGATTTTTGTTGAATGAACTGCGGTCGGCATATTAGAGTTCAGTCCGGCCCTGCGTAGGTCGTATTTGTTTGATAACAGTTTCTGGGCAATCAATAATTTAAATGAATCACGTGTTAGTTTAACACTGCAAACGTCCAATGTTTTTTCGAGAAAGGATCTTTTGCAACCAAGGGCAATAAGTTTCGCACTTTATATGTGCACTAGATCTTTTATCATCTAAATACCTAATAACACAATTGCCTCTGTGGTATTAAATTAGATGATTTAAGTGTAATAAAAGTAATAATATAATGATAACAAATATATTGTGGAAAGTTCATGTGTATTTAATAAATTGTGTCTAAAACATCTACTTAGGGCAATATCGTATTACGAACTCGTAGCATTTCGTAGCCAACTGTAGGCCTGTGCTACGGAGGTAATCACCCTAAACCGTAGATATCTCCAATTCAAAAAGTTATTTACACAGTTCGACCGAAAATAAATACTCTGTTAATGAAATTCCCGAGAGCAATACAAGGGCAAATCCAGAGTGTAACACCTAAAGAAGTAGCTGCAAGAGCGTTGCAAGTCTGATTGCTCCTAAAAGGACACTTGAAAGAGCGCCCTAAGTCTAATTCTTATTTAATCAAAACCATTATAAGACCGTTGTAAGTTATTTTGGTATTACAACGGCACTAACAAGATCATTGTAACTGATAAGTTACTCCTAATAAGAGCGTTGTGAGATAAGTAACAATTCTCTTATAATTTGCGCCTAAATCAACACTTACAGCGGCTTGTAAGTATGTCCTAAGTGTAAAAAATTTTACTCTTGATCCATCTCCCTGGCCGAATATAGGTAAATTCATTTGATTACATTTCGTACATTATTTTCTCGATATTTGCGAGGTAGTTTTATTATTTTTCGTGTATTGTATTCTGAATTTACGAGCATTTTGAAGTTTCGCTTCAATTGTTCACCATTTCCAATAAAGGCTGTTAAAATAATTGGAATTATATTATTGCTGTGTTGATAAATTACGCTTTTTGGAATTTGTAATATTAAATGAATATTTGTTAAATTTGACGAGAGTGGGTTCCATCAAATACTTGTCCTATTTTGTTGTCTGTCAATTTCTTGATGACAACAAAAATACCCTGCCTATTACAACGAAAACAACTTTTGGATTTTAAAAAAGACACATATAATCAAACTAGCTGGTCCGGCAAATTTCGTTCCACTCGTTCAATTTGCAAGGTAAAAATAAAAGTTTTTTTACTAGTTTCCTCCCAGCTGTACGGAATGAAAAGTATACCATGTCAGTCTCCTGTTTCTAAGCTACCTCTCCATTAATTTTCAGCCAAATCGGGTCGGCCATTCTTTGTTTATAAATAATATAAGTTACATGACTTATTTTAAAAAAATATACAAGCTGTTTCGGCAAACTTCGTTCCTCCCGTTCAGTTTGTATGGGAATAATTAAAATGTCGTTTTCCTAGTTTCCTCGCTGCTGTAAGGAGTAAAATGTACCCCATGTCCTTCTCTCTGTTCTAAGCTACCTATCCATGAATTTTCAGCCTAATCGGTTTAACTATCACTTCTTTCTTTTATATATATACTAGCTGTTACCTGCGGTTTCGCTCACGTTTTCGCAGGAGCCCGTTGTGCGATCGGGAATAAAAGTAGCCTATATGTTAATCCAGGTCACAATCTATCTGTTTTCCAAATTTTGGACAAATCCGTTCAGCCATTCGAGCGTGAAAGAGTAACAAACATACACACATCCTTACAAACTTTCGCATTTATAATATTAGTATTTTTCATTATCATTATAAAATATTATCATTTTTTTTTTGTTTTTATTTAATTTTAAGGTGTTTTTTTATACATAAAAGTTGATCAAGCAGATTTCGAATTATAAGTGTTGTAACAAACTCGACTTTGTGATATATATACATGTAAAGATACATATAGTTAGGTAGGTACAGCAGTTTAACAGTTATTATATATAAATAAACATACAATATCAGCAACCTCCATAAAACCTATTTGTATTTAGAACTTTCTCGAACTCGACAGCTTTAAAACAGAATAATCGTATGGAAATCGGCCCATTGGCTAAGGAGTTATGACACAGACGGACACACTAACACGAGAACATAGACACTTCAAAGTTATCACACTCCTTTTTGCCGTTGGGAATTAAAATTCATCGAACTGTGTAAATAACCTTTTGAATTGGAGATATCTACGGTTTAGGGTGATTACCTCCGTACACAGGCCTACAGTTGGCTACGAAATGCTACGAGTACGTAATACAATATTGCCCTAACTAGATGTTTTAGACACAATTTATTAAATACACATGAACTTTCCACAATATATTTATTATTATTATATTATTACTTTTATTACACTTAAATCTTCCAATTTAATACATTTTCAGTATACAAAATAAGTTGATTTTTTACTTCTTAATATTTTGAACCTATTCATACAAAGGTCAGTTACCTTAAATGTTAATTGACTTTTATGAATGTGAAATTAAATATTTTTTCAGACTTTGTCTTCTTCTTCAGTTCAAGATTTAATAGAGTCTTAAATATAATGGACTTAAGGCTAAAATGATAATAATATACATTTTAAATATTAATTGCCGAATACTTAAATATTTGCTTTTATGAACATTCATTTCAAATAGTCCACGTTGATACTTTACCAGGTGTCACGCTACGTGGTGCCTAGCTCGAGTCATGACGTCACCAGCCTGCGCATGTAAATGTAGTCAGCATTTAAGTTGTTACAATGCATTTTGTATTTTGCGTCGGACGAAAATTATAATTTCCATTTCGGGATTGGATATGTGCCCGGTTGGCAATAGGCTTGCCACCTATCATACTGTGGGACTTGTGTCTGTGCCTTCGGCTAGTCGTGGGTGACCTGGTTGTGCCTCTGCACACCTCTTCAGGAATATGGGCGTAACGATCTTTTTTTTAAATTTTTATTACTTCTAAAATGCAAAGTGTTATCGAATTCCAACCCTCTCTCAAAATTTGGCTGGTCCTTTAAGTGTTGCCCTTTATTGCAAAAATCCTTAACGCCTAAGAAACAAAAAATGTAGCAAACAAAATTGTATATGGCAAAGTAAATATAGATGGTAGTAAACTTACATAATCTAACTATAATTTTCAATAACGAATGGGTAGTTTTCCTCTTGAAGATACTTTTATTACACTGGACTCTGATGGCACGTTTTATTTTTATAGAGGCACAATTTTATTGCTAGCGACAGACAAGACGCATTCCCTTTTGGGTTAATGATATTTACTTGGATTATGTTTTTAATATTGAAGCTTGTCTGTGGTTCTCAAAGTTTAAAACCTTGTTTTACCTGTGATTATATTCACACATAAAAGTCCTTTTAATTTATCTTCCGATACTGTAGAGTAACAAGTTTATTTTTTAACTAGCAGTCCGTACTAGCTTCGCTAGGCTGTACAAACTTGTATGTACACATAAAAACCTTCCTTTTAAATCAATCTATCTTTTGAAAAACGCATCACAATCCGTAACGTAGTTTAAAGATCCATGCATACATAAGGACAGATAGCAAAAAGCGACTTTATTTATTTAATTCTTTATTGGACACAATTTAAGACATAAAACATGGACGGTGATAAACGGAAATGCACAAAAGGTGGGCTTATATCTTGGTCTACAGATTTCTTCCAGCCAACCCTAAAAAATAGAATCTGTGATTAGACAGTGGAAAGCATCATGCATAATAAATAAATAACTTAAACATAATAATAATAATACAAAAATACTTATAAGAATGACATAATATTATAAAATAATATAAATAAAATTTGTTTATACTTTGTAGCGATTTTAAGTACAATTATAAATATTAAAGTCGTAATTTTTCGTTTATATAAGTCTGTTTCCCGTAATGTTGAAAGAGCAATAATCAGATGGAATTTTTCTCCAGGTCTTGGATGTTAGCAATCTACATTTGTTATTTCATAATAATCATAGTTTTGGTAAACAGAACAATAACTTTTCCTCGTTTCCGTTTGTTTAAAAAGTTAACGACTAGAACTTTCTAAAGACGTCCTTATAACTTGAGTGACTATGGAAATAGTGAGTAACATCTTCAACTTAGTTTGCTGCAATTTTGTCTCTCCTTCCTCACCTTGTGTTTGATAGGCAGCCTCACTAATGTTAACGAATAAAAAATAAGATTGAACTATTCTAGAAGGTTTCTTTTGTTTTTCAATAATTAAGTAGAAGACATGTATTAGTAATTATTAATTTATTTTGAAAGTTACTAACCCTATTCTATTAAGTTTCATTTAGCTGCTAGTAAGCATTATTTTTTCGCAAATATCTTATTTTAGTCGATTTTCATGCACTTTTTTTATTTTTATAGCATGTATAGAAAAACGAGTTCCACGGTAAAAGCTGACTGATATCCATCGACGCCTAGCCAAAACTACTGAATAGGTTTCATTAGAATCTGGCATACTGTTTTTTTTATAACATTTGTATGAATACTACAAATAGGGGATCCATTCTGGAAATTCCACCAATAAAGAAAGAAAATAGGAAAGAAAGTTTGGATGGCTATCAATTTTAAGGAGCTCAAAAGTTTGTGGAATAAGTGACGAGCAAAACGTAATTATTTTTAAAAATTAACATGAAAATATTGTCTTTCAGTTTGAGAAGCCCTGACTCACTCTATGTATAGGTGTTTATCTTTATTAAATTTCCCAAGAGTGCTACAGTTGCCCCTTGAAAGTAAAGTTTGGTTAGTGGATAAACAGTGGAGATCCATGTATTTGTCTCCAGTGGCGTACCCTAAAAAGATTTCGACCTCCATGTTAAACAAGAAAATTGGCTTTCGTGTTACCTATCTTTAGTGCTCAGATACAGCAATTTGCGTAGTTTATCCTTAGTTGGTATGTAAGCAACGATCAGATTAGTTTCGACTTTAGTTAGGGTATTACGTCGTACCTTTGTACGAGTTATTATTACGATAGTTAAGTTTTCTTTGGATAAAGGACAGAAATACTACGGATATACTGTGCAAGTAATCTATTATGGCCTTACCTTTACCTAAAGCGACATCTTAATTATGACATTATCGTGTTCCGGTTTTCAGAATCAGAAAAAAAATATTCACGTGTCACCAAAAGTACAGGTTCTATATCAGTACTTAGCGGTTCTTGCGCAGCAAAGAGGGTATTTGCACTTCGTATACTGGTTTAAATACCTATACCTAATAAAATCACTCATTAAATACATTTAAGCATTTACCGATTTTCGTTTGTAGGTACCATACATAATCCATACCATTAAAATCTGCCAAGTGGGAACAGAGATATCTTCGATTGAAGAAAAAAATTTTGCGTAGTATATTTTCTGGTACCGGTAATATTGTACCAATACCGGTATAAAACATTTAAAACAATAATACTGGCACTAACTCTGGTACAGGTACTAACAATATAGGTAACAGGTTTGGTATCGGTATTGCTTCAGGACCGCTATTACCGGTCCCCAAAAAAATACTAGTATTTCAACCTCTGCGTCAGCTGTGCCGTTGGATACTTGTGTGTGGCGACATTTTATTTACTAGCACCGGATCGGAATCGCAGCCACATACTCAGAAGATCCAGCGAAAGAAACTCAGAGGGTTTCTCTTTTCAAAGTTTGTCATAACATTATTAAGTATGACAACATACATATTAGAATCTATTGTATATGTACATCTTAGATAGAAAGTATAACAAATTTGTATGGCACTTAAGAAAAAGAAAAAAGCTTCTTTATTCACGATAGGCGATATGAACTTCTTCCCATCAGCAAGTTTATTTTTCCCTTTCAATATCATAAAAATCGTTATTTGGTGGAATTTTGTTATATTTATCTTAAACGACTCAAGTTTTGTTTTACACAAGCAGGCGCCTTTTCGGGTAAACTCTTGTGACTTAGTGTAGACCATAGAGTGTGCATTCTAAGTTTTTAGTTTTGGTTATTACCACTTGGACCACTGACGCTTTAGAATAATATAAATGTGGTGTCGTACGATACCAGATAGGAAAGAAGTTCCTTCGGCTAATGTAGAATCGACACAATTCATGAGTATATACTATGCATTGGCGGGGTGGAGTGGGAGAGAAAGATAAAGGTATTATACACTACCCGCTTGGGTATACGACTGTCGCGCCTGCGCACGTCTCATTTAACGGTTTAA
Source organism: Calephelis virginiensis (assembly GCA_002245475.1). Classification (NCBI taxonomy): domain Eukaryota; kingdom Metazoa; phylum Arthropoda; class Insecta; order Lepidoptera; family Riodinidae; genus Calephelis; species Calephelis virginiensis. Next base: position 117,676 of record NJDC01001778.1, on the reverse strand, counting down.
TTCCACCCACTTTTTCTTACGGATTTTACTATCACATTTTTTAGTCCGGTCGCGCAGCAAAGTCCCTACCCTCTCCAAGCCTGCCGTAAGGAAGTTCGATTCATAACTAAACCACCATTTAATCTAAAAAATATGTTAAGTCGTTCGAATTCCATGAAATTTATTTTCCCTAGTCCCTATTTAAACATAAAAATACTGTTTAAAGGAAAAGCTTCATAAAAATTAAGCGAAACTTCGCTAAAATGTAAAGTCAAGTCTTCGTGAACTGAAAGTAGTCGAATATTGAATAGACCGACGACAATGTCAAGTAGAATATTTTATACCTAGATTGAACCTAGTTTCCAGCACTCTGTCGAGTATATTTCTTAGAAATAAATAACGTAATAACTCTTGTTTGACTTGGAAATTGAATGTTTACTTTACTAGTTACGTAGCGGTGTGGAAGTCGGTAGACTTATACATTAGGCCTAACATCCCGCCCACACAGCTTCGCATCTATAACATCTATGGTACTTATGGGTCACTGCTTTGTTTAATTAAATGAAGCGAAGTAAAACTGCAAAAATTCGACTTTAATTAAGTCGGTTTAACGTCGCGTCGGTTGAGAAAACAAATTGAGTATTTTACTTGATTTCTCTGATTATATCACAAACCGAGACTTCGTAGGAATGGAACCACCTGAGAAGTACACTTTTGCAGATAAATAAAATATTTAAAATCACAATTTTTGGAAGTGAAGAAATGAAGGAAACATTTATTAACTAGATGATAGAAGTATCTAACTGGAAGTATCAAATCGAAGATATCAAGAACTGACGTAATGGCGAAAGAAAATATTAGGCAGTAACACTAATCCGAGAGAGACTACTTAGTCTTACTGTTAGCACTGGAGGAACCGCTAGATTATATCAGTAACCGGAAATGGGATCGTTACATACGTTTTTAGGTAGAAAAATCATTACTTGGGTCTACATTAGATAGCGCATAATTTACTTTTGAATAAGACTACTACTACTTTTTTATGAGTTTAATTACTGTTTATTTATCTATATATTAATACGTGAAGCAAAAACTTAGGACCCCTTCTTACAAGAATTGCGCTGACGGAGGACTATGAAATTTAGCATACTTATAGTTTATGTGTAGGAGAAGTGCAGAACGCTAATATTTTTAATGATAATGTTTATAAATTGCATTATTTCAAAAAATAAAAAAATACACCTACTACCATGAATTTGACACACACAAACAAATATATTGATGATAACGATAAAATATCACAGATGGCGCACTAACTATTCAGGAAACAAAGTAGTCTTGAGAAATGAAAATGGCGTTCTTATCAACAAGATATTAAAATTTCTTATGGTCGAATTTCGACCAATGGGCGACCACTAGCAAAGATAAATAGATAAAAAATATACGAGAAAAACTTAATTTTTGTTGTGTGGAGTGAAACTTCACCTAATAATTTTTAACATGTTTTATTTACTGGGTATATACTACCTGTTCCTTTGTCTCTTAGTCAAATAAATATTAGAACAAAAACTTGTTTTTTAATCTGTAAAAGTTAAACTAAATATCAAAGTTGTAAAACTAGTATTTAATTAACCTCCCGCTAAAGTTTCCGTAGTTATTCACATTGCAAGTGCAGTACCGTGTCTGCAGTGGCTGCGGAGCTGTCAAGGCATTTGGTTTGTCTGAAATGAACATGTCTGGCACGAGGTATCCCTGAAATAGCATAGGGCGGGACAGGTCAAACGGAAATAAATAGCACTCAGCAAACTTTAGACATGTTTGATAGTTGCCAGCTCGTGAATAAACTATATGCTATTTTCTCTGACAATTTTACTGTAAGTTTCGTTTCGGTGTTTATTTTAACTTATTCTGTACTAAAGTTGTTTATTGTTTTATTTTAACGGGTTGGTTGGAAAAGAGTTCTTTCATTAGAGATAAGTGCATCCTTTGTAGTTATTTTTTAGTCTTTGGTTTTATTGTAATTTCTGATGCGTATAATCCTCCAAATATTATAAATGCTAAAGTTTGTATGTTTGTTTGTAACTCCTTCACGCAACAACTGCTCAACCGATTTTTATGAAATTTGGCACACACATAGATAGTAACTTGGATTAACACATATAATAGTTTTTATCCCAAAAATTGAGACCATTAACAGATAGTAAAGAATAAATAAATAAAGTTGTCTTTATTGGTGGTAATTTTGCTGAGCACCAACTAAATTTTTTTTAGGTGTATGCTGTCTTTTTCCAATGAAACAAAACAAGGGAGATGGAACATTCTAGACGTGTCGGATTAGGTTGGTGTTAACTCTTTAAAATCAGAACTACTGACTTGTAATTATGCAAAGATCTGTCTGGATTTCATACTAAGAAAGACAGTAATAGTGCGCTGCTAGCCTAATTCGTTTTCAAAATGTCATGAATTATTGTATTACAACTAGTGTCCGACCCAGTTTCGGTTTCGGTTTTTTTACGGAACTTACCTAAACACGTTACAAATTTCTATTAATACTGAAATGTAGTGTACGTTTACCCATATTTTTAGTCAAACACCGACAGCTAGTTACATATGTAACTAGTAGTGTTAAATGACATAAAAATATAATCACTTAAGTACGGAGCTACTTAGGCGTGTACCAGTTAGTGGCAAAAATTGCCGAGCGACGCACAGTAATTCACAAATAAAGGATTGTTTCGAATAATTGGGGAAGGAGAAATAATTTTTTGCCAAAAATCGAAACAAAAACCGAAATGAATTTTCACTACCAAAACCGGAACCGAAACTTTCGGTCGAGCACTATAAAACCAACCACCTATTAGTAGTACAGATACATTTTTTATTATTTATTAGTAATAATGACACGTATTTATATTATCATTTATTTTTATGTTGTAATCATAAGCATTTATTAGCAGTTTTTCGAAAATAAAATCTTGAAGGTACTGAATGGCTTAATCTCTAAGATCGACCGTGGAACCTCTCGTGATCGACCGGTCGATCGCGATCGACCGTTTGGGCACCACAATAGACTATATAATAATTAAGTATAATAAAACTTGGCTTCTATGTAACATCGCCTCTGGTCTAGTACTCTGGTGATGATTACATGACGTCTTGAGTTCGACCATAAAGCTATATCACTACAGGAGGTTATACTCTAGACAAAGACCTGATACCAGTTTCAAATGTTGCTGATTCTCTCTAGTGTTCCGGTCTCTCTTTCATTTGGACTTTGTTAATTGACTATTTTTGGAACGAAGTTCCTTATTGCGCGTTGTGAAAGGAGGCTAGACGGAAAAAATTCTTACGAAAAGTTGTCACGACACTTTTTGCTATAGTAAGCTATTGTAAGCGCGTGTATTGGATTGCGCATGTTTGTTTTTTTTATTTTTTTTTCAAGTTTCTCTGTCTGTCTCTCTCTATTTTTTTATTATTATTATTTTTTTTCATGTTTCTCTATCTGTCTGAGAGAGGGGGGGAGGGAGAACTTCGTTCCATCCGGGTGTCCCTTGACACCTCTCAACTTTTTTTTATTATTTCTGTTTTATAGTATTGGAAGGCAAACAAGCAAACGGATTTCCTGATGGTAAGAAATTCACGCCGCCTGGAGACACCAAAGGTGGTAATGATGCGTTGCCAACCTGAAAGCGGGATATTATCCCTCGAGCAAATATGTATTTTGGCTACCTTATCCTGCCAACCGGAACAAGTCAATTGCAAGTATTGACATTAAGGCGGCAGAAATATGTAAGATGGTGGTACCAATCTGGGCGAGTCGCTGCAAGATGTCACGGTGTTAATGACATTACTGTACATATAGGTTTTTTATATAATGCCCTACATTATTTTCTAACAACATTCATTCTAGGCAAAAATTCTAGGTTGTTCTGCTATATTTTTAATGTCATTTTAGTAATAACAATAATTGAGGTGCGTCACCCTTATCACTTAGGGGTATAAAAATAGATGTTGGCCAATTCTCAGACCCACTCAATATGCTCACAAAATTGCATGAGAATTGGTCAAGCCGTTTCGGAGGAATATGGTAACTAACATTGTGACACGAGAATTTTACATAAGACTAGCTGATCCGGCAAACATTGTTTTGCCATATAACTAATTAAATGACAATTGATCAGTTACCGACCCGGGATAAAAAATGATTAAATTACTAAAATGACTATTAAAAAATAGGGGTTGGTAATAAAAGGGTGAAAAATTAGGGTTGTATGTACTTTTATATGCTGTATCATAAAAAAATAAAAACAAAAATTTTTGTCTGAAAATTACAAAATAAAAATTTGGGGGTGGACCACCCTTAACATTGAAGGGGATGAAAAATAAATGTTAGCCGATTCTCAGACCTACTCAATATGCTCACAAAATTTCGTGAGAATCGGTCAAGCCGTTTCGGAGGAGTTCAAATTCGAACCCCGTGACACGAGAATTTTATATATAAGATATACTAAAATAGCATTATGTTATAACCTAAAGGCTAAAAAAAAAATTTTCTGTTTTTCTGTCTCTAGTTTTTGGAGTCAGCTTTAGTGTTTGCCAATAGTCAAATTGAAATTATCTTCAAGTTACCCAATTTAACAAAATAGAGTTTATTGTTAAAAAATGTCATAATTCAAACTGAGTCATATTAGGGTTTCAAGTAAAGCGGTGTAATATAATCATGAAGAAATAAGTATACCATGTATTTCCTCGTTTCCGGCTAATCTCACTAAATGAGCTTTTGTAATGATGCCACCGCTTTACTCAAGACCCTGTCATGACTCACTTTGACTTATGACTAATTGGTGTTGGTCCGGGCTCCTTTGCAGAATAGACCATCTGCCTTCCTGCCAGGCAGCTCGTGAAAGGAGAGCATTAGCTTACCGTCACTAACACCATGACATTATACTAGGTGGTTTTAACAGGTTCCCTCGAAATATATCCGTGTCCGTAATTTACCTAGTATTTTGTTTTACCAAAATACAAAGGCAAATGTATTCACAGTAATATCACGTGGTTGCTATTTGTTCTTTAAAAGTATGACTGAGAAGGCCTGTGTACTGGATTTTAGTATGTGTACCGGCTCAGTGCTGTGCCAGAGTCACGTTCCGGCAATATTTGTTGTATAAAATTCAGCAACTCTGCCGCTTTGTGTTCAACATACAATGTTTTCTTGTTTTTCTTTTAGATACTACTAATTTTCTTTATAGCTATAATTAAAATATGTTTTGTTTTAAAATTGTTAAGGAATTTTGAATACTTTTTAATTAAGTTATGAATCTTGATGGTAAGATAAACATGGCGGTTATATGCCTTTAATTAAAATATATTTTAGTTTTAAAATTGTTAAGAAACTCAACGCGTATTTTATTAATGAGGTTTAGAAGCAGATGACAAATTTCGTTGACACAATAGCACACTATTATATTATCCTATAAATATGTTTTTAAAATGATAATTGTACCTGTTATATGTTTGTATTCTTGATTATTATATGTATATTTATTGGTTTTAAGTATAACTTTAGTTGTTTTTTGTACGCGATGCCTTCCATTTTATTTCCACAGCTTCATTTTTTTTGGGTTGGCCTGAAGAAATTTTTGTAGGTAGAGATATGCATGCCTTTTGTAAAGCCTAAAACCAACACGCTTTCTGTTGTTTTTTTTGATTGACTAAACTGTTGCTAATCTCGCGATTTTTTGCAACTTCACCGAGCTTTATAATTTTCCGTTGTATAGCAAACTAGCTGATCCGACTGACCCGACAAACTTCGTCCTGTCTTAACTATGAATAATAAATTTCAATTGGACAGCTGTCATTTTTATCAATAAACTGAAAGTAACCTATATCAAATTTATAGTAAGTACTAGCTATGCACGCGACTTCGTCCGCGTGCACTCTATTTGAGTTGAGTTTAGAAAAGAGTTATTTTATTTAATTTAGATATTTTTTTCTAAAATAAGAGTAGCCTAAGTTACTGTTTATTATCTGTCAGTGAAAGTCCCGACAACATTGGTACAGCTGTTTCAGAGATTCTAAACAAATAGAAAGACAGACAAAATTTGTAAAAATCACTATTTTGGTATATATTGTTTATAAATTTATATGTCTGTGTAACAATAGTTTATTTTAAAATCATAAAACTGACATACCAATTTTATTAACTTTTACAGATTTTTGTTAGTTTTTCTAAATTTTTCTGATATACTTTTGCGATATATTATTTCGCTCCGATTATTATTATGGTCAAGTAAAATAAAATTCATAAAAAGCGATAGAAATAAATAAAATATAAAAACTATTTATAATTGTCATATTTTATTGTTGTAAGTTGTTATTTATTTGTATAAACTTTTGTTAAGTTTTTTTTATTTTTTATGACATTAATTAACACAAAAAAAGAGTTATATGGATTGTTCCGATTATTATTATGATCAAGTAATATAAGGTTCATAAAAATAAGTAATTAATTAATAAATATTCCTGAAAAAGTTACACAAATTGAATCTAACCCCAAAGAAGTAAGCAAAATATATGCTTGTGTTGTGGGTGTTAGGCAACGATACTATACATAGAAATACACTCAGACCCGGAAATGCAGACATCTAAATGTTCATCACACAAATGCCTGCCCCCGTCGGGAATCGAACCCGAGCCTCGTGCTTGGTCCATGTATTTAGGCGTGTACGTTAGCCGCTCGACCAACGAGGCGGTCTAGCCGCAAGAAGCCGCTTGGTAAGTTGTCGATAAATGTCTCTCCCATGTTAATCAGGGTCTTTTGTATTAAATAGACTACTTGCCTGCCAGCTCGTAAGAGCAAAAGCAGAACGGGTAATTACAAACTAGACGACGTGTGGTCATTTCAAACAACGTGTTAAAAATTTTAAGCAATGTTTATGACATATAAGAAATGATATCCAAACTATTAAATCGTAACTCAAATGTTTTTTCGATTTTAATTACTAAAACCTGTGAATATTCGAGCAGCTATGTAGATACGTCATTAATGGATATAAAGTTAGACGTGAAAGTTCATTTGATATGGAGTAAATCAACTTTGAAAAAATGTTTAAAACCAAAAGTCATTTTAATCACGATTTCTTTGTATGGCTATATTTTATTAGCTGTACTGAACACTGTCTAAAAATTTGAAAACCTATTTTCAAAGGAAAGGAAAAGGAAATAGATGACAATGATCAAAAGTCATTCTTTTGTAGATCTGAGAAAATGGCAGGTTATGCAATATGCGCATAACCTGCCCGTTTTCTTTTAAAATATACTGGTTGATGTCTACGGTGTTTTAAATTATGTGGTTATTCCTTGAGATATTGGAATAGTTCGATAAAATGACAGAAAGTGACGAAATGTTTTCGAAATCAATATAATTTCATTGTTTATCCTAAAATGTTTGAAACCAAAAGTCATTTTAATCACGATTTCTTTGTATGGCTATATTTTATTAGCTGTACTGAACACTGTCTAAAAGTTTGAAAACCTATTTTCAAAGGAAAGGAAAAGGAAATAGATGACAATGATCAAAAGTCATTCTTTTGTAGATCTGAGAAAATGGCAGGTTATGCAATATGCGCATAACCTGCCCGTTTTCTTTTAAAATATACTGGTTGATGTCTGCGGTGTTTTAAATTATGTGGTTCCTCCGCGGTTATACCTTGAGATGGAATAGTTCGATAAAATAACAAAAAGTGACCAAATGTTTTCGAAATCAATATAATTTCATTATTTATCCTAATGATACGACTACATCGTTATAAGAATAATAACTAAATTCATACGACACAAACTATTGCTCACTATATATTTACAAAAAAATATAATAGGGCATTCAAAAGGTAGACGATAAAAGATGAAAAGGATTGACGATGTAAATCCTCGAACAATATTCTCATTTTCAAGATGACAGTATTTATAATTAGTATGTAATAACAAAATTCATAAAGTTCGTAGATAATTAGAAAGGAGCACGGTCATTAATTTAATAAGTTTATTTGAAATTCAGATGAACTTGCGACGATAGTTTCAGCAGGAAATTAAACTCGCCAACTTTACATATATCTAATCCAGCGCTTCCCAATTAATGGTACGCGTACCTCCATGTTTCAGGTCACATGAAAAATTACGCGGAGTAACATAAAATAGATCATAAAAAGAGTTTTCGGATATATTACTTACAGATTAAGAATGCAGGTCTGCATTCTTAATACTACTATAATATTTAGGATTGATTGCCCTTCATAATAAGTTCATCCTAATATGTTGTGTAATATTTGTACTTGTACCTTTTACTGAATCCTTTTGCCGCTTTCCAACCCGGTGTTTGTTTTTGGTAGTGGTGGTGTTGAACGAATGAACCCTTAGATTGATATTCTATAGATTATTCATCATATGTGAACCATATGATCTTCCTTTTTTATGACATTGGAAGGCAAACAAGCAGACGGATTTCCTGATGGTAAGAAATTCACGCCGCTTAGAGACACCATTGGTGGTAATGGTGCGTTACCAATCTGAGGCCGGGATGGTAGACCTCGAGCAAAAGTAAGTTTACCGGCTACCTTACCCTCCAAACTGGAACACGTCGTGACGTTATCGTGGCAGGAATAGGTAAGGCTCTGGTACCAACCCGGCTGAGTCGCTGCGAAACTTTACCACCTAGTCAGATGTCACGGTGTTAGTGACGGTAAGCTTATGCTCACCTTTTACGAGCTGCCTGGCAGGAAGGCAGATGGTCTATTCTGCAAAGGAGCCCGCACCAACACGGGGAAATATGATGTCTATGTGGAATGTACGATGTTCTATACTATTATTTTGTACATGGTTATCAGAAGATACGAAAACATGTTATCTTATTTAGGATAAACATATCTCTATATTTCCCTTTTTAACCGAATTCGAAAAAAGAAGGAGGTTTCTCAATTCGACACTATACATTTTTTTATGTGTGTTCGTGGATAACTTCGTCGTTTATGAACCGATTTTGATAATTTTTTGTTGTCGGAAAGGCGATACTTCAAGGGATACATGATAATGAAACCAGGATCTGATGATGGCATCCTGGAGAAATCGAAGGGAAATTTCAAAAATTGTTGGGGCGAGTAGTGCGTTTGTTTAATTTTTGATTAAGAATTTTTAAGCCCTATAATTTCAAAAAGGTTCGGAGTCGATCTGATGATGGAGCCAAAAGAAAGTCAAGGGAACTCCTCAACGGTTTATCGCAGCTACCTTCTGTTTGGGTTTGATTAATTTGTAATTATGAGAAATTTACACCTAGATTTACACCTAGATGGGTTGTGACTGTCATTAGGGGTCTGATGATGAAGACAAAGGACAGTCAAGGGAACTCCTCAACGGTTTACAGCAGTTACCTTGTGTTTGAATAATTTGCATTGGTGAGAAATTTACTCCTAGATGGGTTGTGACTGTCATTAGGGATCTGATGATGAAGATGAAAGACAGTTAAGGAAACTCCTCAACTGTCTACAGTAGCTACCTTAATAATAAACAAGCGTAATAGTAATGCCACAGAGTGCTGAAAGTAAGTATATGCTATGTATTTTTGTTATGTTTGTGCTTGGCACCGACTTCAAACGGATAGATAGATAGCATATACATATAATATTGTATAAAGATTCATAGGTTATTACCTTAGGCGATTATTGTTATTGTGAATAAAAATTCTTATTTATTGTAATAAATTGGTTGTAATACTTGTAGAATATAAAATACGTATATATATGTATAAGTAAGGTTTAAGTGGAGGTTAAGTATTAATACCTAATGATAAATGTGTATATATATATAACTTTTGTGTATGGCCTAAGTGCATTTTATTTTTCGCTTTTAGTAAAGTTTTCTTTCATCGAGCTTATTTTTATAAATGTTGAGTTTTTTTAGTTTAGTGTATGAAGTCGGTTTCTTTTTTGTTAAAAAATATTTTATTATTTCTCTATTTCCTAGATTAGCTGCAGAAATCCCTGACTAGATATAACCTAGCCTTTAAATTGTTTTGTATGTTTTTATTTTCTTGCTGCAGTTATATTATGTGTATACAATAATTTGTCAAGCAAATAAAAAATACTGACTATTGATTTAGAAAATAACCTAATTGAGAATTAATATTTTATGATATTGTGTTTTTATGTTTAATTTTATTGCTTAGCTATTACTAAACAGCGAATGTTTTTTAATAATGTAAATGAATATTAGATATCTTTTTAAAAGGTGCTTCTGTTTGGAGTCTTGAGAAGCAAATAATTGGATGGATTGCTCATGGCTATAAAAATACGTGAAACTAGTGAAATCAAAATATGCTGTTCCTAATTAGTACGCGTATCTGCAGGCACAACTAAAATTAGATGAAGACGTACGTAAAACCAATTAATACTATCAGTTCCTTCTGTTTTTTCTTTAGTTCGGTATAAAATTCCTCGTACGAAGGGTACGCTATGAAAAAAAAATGTGCGCGTGTACTAGCGTACACTCGTAAGAAGTGAAACTTCTTAATGACGTTATTTTTCAAAAAATAATTTGCTACATGCAACTTTACAGAAATTGGTTAAATAAAGTTAAATTAAAGTTTTTGCCAATCCCTACTCCGCTGGAGAAAGTATACTTCGAATCACGCGTGGTAGGGATAAGAAAAAGATGGCGCGTAACGGAAAAATGTGACGCGTAACGAAAAAATATTACACTAAATTTTTTTCTAACCCCGATAAAGAAGTTTCACTTCAAAAAAGCTAATTCGTGAAGTGGTATGAAAAAAAAATGTAATTGAGAACCACTGTTAAAAGTTCTTTAAATTTATTACAATGTATTGAACGCATTTGCTTGAAAACATTAAATGGCGAAGAAGATTTGCAGATACTTGAAAACAATCACCGTTTATAGGCAAAATGTTATGCGGGTTTACAATCATAAACGTATTGTTTTTTAGAAGTTTCTTGTTTTTAAAACAAGCAATGTATTTCTTAAATAAAAAGTTACAATTCAGACTGTCGGATAATAATCAAGTAAAAGATTTTATGGAATAAAACAGTGAACAAGTACAAGCTTTTTGATAGATGTTCACCCAGCGTTGTCTAGCGTTCGGAAACCTAATGTGAAGTAGATAACTCATCCTCCAGACCGAAACGTATCACAGTGGTCATCGCTTCAGGAATAGGCAAGGCTAAATGAGAATTATATCACCTACCTGTGGTCTAGCCGTTCGACGTCGGACTTGAGTTCTTGAGGTCCCGGGTTCGATCCTCGTATTGGGCAACAAAAAAAATAGAAAATGTGTATTTACAATTTTCTAATAAAAATAACGTTGCCTGGGATTGGACATGTGTCCGGTTGGCGATAGGCTTGCCACCCATTGTGGAACTTAGTGTCTTCGTCTGGACGTGCATGCCGTGGCTGTGCCTCTGCCTACATTTCCGGAGATATAGGCGTGAAGATACTCTGTAGCCAGTTGTCTGGCATCAGCTGCCAGACAGAAAGCAGACATATGTATTTGTATCAGTTTGAAATTATTATATGTTCCATTAAAATAAAGTTTGCGAAATTTCAGGCAGTAAAAATCTAAGTGAAATTCGTATTTATACAAAAATTTTTCTTAGCCTAAGAACTCACGGCGCGTTTTTTACCCACGCCCGCGGCGGCTGTGAGCCCACAGATTCTGTAGAATGTAGATTTATGTGCAAAAATAAAAACGCACGTTTCACGACACGTTTTACACCCGGCGCCCGTGATTGTTTGCGGTTCCCGCTACCTAGTAGAATGGTACAAGTTCGCGGGGGATGACTTCGATCGAGACCGTACAAATTAGCGGTCTCGTGAGTTTTGAAACGAAACCGCAGTTTCGCGACCGCCGCGGGCGCGTTTAAAAAACGCTCCGTGAGTTCATAGTCTTACAGTATATAAAGAAGAACCGTCATTAATTCACTAAGTTTATTTGAAATTCAGATATGCTTACGATAGTTTCAGGGAAATTAAATTCGCCAACTTTACGTATCTTCACGGCGTTTAACATTTTCTTTAATGAAAGTGCTTAGCTATTAAAAAAGGAAAGTATATTTCTATGAATAGTTTTCATTTTAATTTAGTTTTCGCATTTGACTTTATAAAGTAGTTTTCGCATTCGCATTTGACTTTACATTGCAGACGGTCAGTGGTGAAACGAAGCGACTAATGACTTTGAATGTCTTGAACGACTTAATGAATGAAAAATTCACCAGACTGCAGATGTAGACAACATTTTCTGTAACTAAATAAATACGGGACGTTTTATACATGCGACTTTGATTATGATTTAATTTGCTTTAATAAATTGCCAAGCGTTTCTTCAGGAACTTCCATAATTTATTTTAAATTCTTTAATAGTATTTTATTGTATGTGTTTTTAAAAAGTGTAACTCTTTGCATTGTATGAATGAATGAATGAACCCTTTATTGTGCACAATTAAACTTACTGTAAAGTAAGTACAATTAAGTATTAAAAACAGAATATAATAATAGTTCTTAAAACGCAAATAGCTTATGGGAAAACAAAGCGATCTCTACCAGACAACCTTTTTGTCTGAGGAGACATATAGAAACATGAGATCTGTAGGTAAAGAGATTAAACATACAAAAAGTATAGCTAAGATTAAAATATTAATAATAACAATAAGGAGAAAAATGATTTACATTACACACATTACATTGTACACTATATTCTACATGTACATTTCTATTACTTTTAGGCATTCTTTTTTTGAGGTTTTTTTAATAGAAGAGGAGGCAAACGAGCAAGTAGGTCACCTGATGGAAAGTGATCACCTCCGCCCACAAAGTTTGCTGGAATAAATCTCTTTTAGAGACAAGCTTTTGTATAATATATTCTTTTATGGTAAGCATGAAATATTTTTTATAAACAAAGATTGGACTGAATGCAGAACCCAAAACGAGAATCTTATCACTTAAGCCATTGTTACGGCATTAATAATATTACCGACGCTTGCCTTTTACTAGGTGCTTGGAACAAAAGCCATATGCTTATATTTTTCATTGGCCCTAATAAATTTTAAACGTCAAATGGAAAAGTATGCAACATTTAAAGTAGTATTTTATTTGGTACTGTCCTGGCGAACTTCGTTCAATCCGTTCAGTTTGTATGGAAACAATATTTTTTCCTTTTTTCTTATTTTTAACCTTACCTGGACATGAACAAATAATTCAAAATCAAAATTATCCTAATAAGCGAGCTTTTGGAAATGTACCTGCCTTAACACGTATTTCGAAAGTCTTAAAAATAGCTTTTGTCTATTTTTTTGTAACTCTGTGTCGCCTCTGTGGTCTAGCGGTTCAGGTGTTGGACTTGACTGCATGAGGTCCCGGATTCGAATCCCGGGTCGGCCAACACAAAGAAAATTGGATTTTTCCAATTTTCTAATATAAAATGTTGGTCGAGATTGGAAATGTGCCCGGTTGGCGATAGGCTTGCCACCTATCACATTGTGGGACTTAGTGTCTTCGGTTAGTCGTGGGTGCCTTGGTTGTACCTCTGCCTACCTCTTCGGGGATATGGGCGTGAAGATACTTTACTTTACTTTTACTTTTTTGTAACTGCAAATATATTCCGTATCGTATCCAAATATATGAAAACTATTGTCACCTTTTTTGTATAAACATGTATTTTCTAATAAAAAGGAACGAAACTGTGTCAAAAGAATGTATTTCATTATTCCCAAAATAATTAAGGTAAAATAGTGACATAGGGTCGCTTATGCCGTCACGCGATTTTGTCATGTTGCCGTCATGTTCAAATGATATTCGGCAGTTATATTTATTATACAAATCAACTTTAGGTTAGTGTTTCAATTTAAAGTGAAGTAATTTCACACCCGTATATCTGAAGATGTAGCCACAACCAGCACCCACGACTAGCCGAAGACACTAAGTTTCACAATGTGATAAGTGGCAAGCCTATCACCATTCGGCACATATCTGGGCACATTATTTTTATTGGAAAATTTAAAATACGCTTTTGCTTTTTATTGTTGCCAGCTCCAGAGATCGCAACCGGGACCTGAAAAAGTTTTCACTGTACTATTAGACGACTGAGTCAACATTACATTTATTTATACTATGTATTACCTGTTCCGGTAAACGTCTTCGGAACCCAGCTTGTCCGGGACAAAATAAAGTACTGTTTTTTTTTCGATTTTATCACTTATCATCTTTTAAAACTTCCTTAAACTACCCTTGATATTTCAAAAGCCAAATAGAACCGCATTTACCCCGGAATTTTCGAGTTTTAGAGAGCCAAACTAACTAAATTTGATTTTTATATAACAAAATAGCTATGTAACAAAAAAGCTTTACCATCCAAACTTCACGCTATCCTATGTAGGATTTTATTTTATACTAGGTACATATCGAGATTCCCTCTCAATTCGTAAGTTTTAACAGTATATTAAATAAACAATTATCTATCTCACTTCTTGATTTATTCAGTAATATCAGAGATAAGAGCGTTCAAACAAAGAAAAAAGTATGCACTTATTATAAATCATTTCATTTAGATTTCGTATAATTGTAACTTAAAATTTTATCTAGCTGTCCCGGTGAACTTCGTTTCAAGCGTTCAGTTTGTATGGGAAAAACTAGAATACGGTTTTTCCTAGTTTTCTCGCATTGTGTCCATTTTCTCTAATATTTAAAATTTTCACGGACTTCTACAAATAATTCAAAACCAGCATAAGGCAAATCGGTCCAGTCGTTCGGAAGTTATAGCTGTACATACATACTAACATTCATTTTTATTTATAAAAATTGAAATTAAACGCCAGAATCGCGTCCAAGTTCCTCTAAAGTCTAAAGTATAGTTCTTTATTTTATTTACACAATACAATAGCCACCCGTTTCTATGTAAAAATATATGTTAAATATGAAACAATGTAACATTATTCGTTTCTTTTTAATTTTACAAGGTGTTTCAATATTCAGAATGTAATTAGGGTTGTGACACACGGTTGCTAATGCCGACACGCAATTCGGTCACGTTGCTGCCATATTTGAGAGAATTTCTGCTGTTACATTCATGAAATCCTAATTACATTAATATTGTATGATACTTTGTAATGCTTTATTTGCTAATGGTGGTAGTATATGCCCAGGGTTCTTACTTATTTATGACCATTGCAATAGTGTTTGAAACAGGGTTGTTGCTGATGCAGGTTTTTATAACATCAGCTGATGCTAATGCGGATGCTGATTTAATGAAAAAATATATGTTCTTGCACATCAACAGTTCCGGTTTGTATATCTCATTCTCTGTCTTTCTCCTTTTTTTTTTGATAGCTGTTTATACCATATACCATTTGACGCTAAATCAGGGTGATACTTCACCCGTTAGGATGTGTCATTAGGGCTGTGTATATGTGTGTGTGAGTGTGTGTGTGTGTGTGTGTGTGTGTGTGTGTGTAACATTTTGAAAACTCAAACAGATTTTCACCCTTCCATTTTAGGAGATGAAAGTCATAAATTTATCAATTTTTTGGTTGGTTGTATACTACACTTAGAATGTGTCAGTGTATCAGTGAGTGTGTCAGTGACGAAATCGGTGTATTTTAGATATCAAAAAAAAAGTATTAGAATTATTAGATTGAGACTTTGTATTTTTAATAAGTCTATTATTGACACCATGTTCTGAGAATATAAACTATCTGCAACATCGAAAACTAACTCTATGAGTGTTCAAAAAAACGACAAAAGACTTTGAGAAAGGTAGGTACCCTTGTGCTACACTTAGCTCGTCTTGGCCCCACTTAATGCTTTCAGATGTATTAGAAAAAATAAAAAAACCAGATGTATTAAACGTTAAAAAATTCAATAAGTAGCCAAAGTGTTTGCTTACCAAATTGTGATAACAAGTAAAAGATGATCTTTGATTGGTCAAAAATTCCCACTGCGGAAGGAAAGCCGCGCACTCAACGGACATAAATCAGTTACCAACTCAAAATGGATGAGTGTACATCGAATCGCTGTCAAATGACGTGTTTTGTATTTGCTATCTCCAGTGACCAACAGAAATACAATAGAGATAGCAAACACAAATGACGTCATTTAATGTACACTTTTACAGTTTGAGTTGACAACTGAGATACATAATCATTCCCTGAACATCAGCAACAAAACCAGCATCGATTGTTGCGGATGCTGATGTTGAAAACAATGCTGATAATCCGCTGATGCTGCTGCTGATGCTGATATTCGCAACATCCCTGGTTTGGAACTGGCATTTTCCAGTCCGAAAGGTTGCTAGTAGACTTGCAATTAGACTTAACATCTCGGCCAAAGGACAGTGACGCACTTCAATATCTACCAGCTGCTGCCCGCAGCATTGCCCGCGCTGTCAATGGTCCCACTGGAACATTTTTGGGATTAAAGCTATTCCATGTGTGTACTAAATTTCATGAAAATCAATTCGTTAGTTTTTGGCGCGAAAAGTAACAAACAAACATACAAACTTTCGCATTTACAATATTAGTAGGATGGTGTCTTAAAACCTTATTATTTTTTTGCCATCAAGTTTGAAAAGATCCTTGTTATCATAAAAAAATATTAAAAAATAAAATATGCTGCTCAAAAAGAAAGTATAAGCGAATTGGTCACTGACTTTTGCACTAATTTAAAAAGTTTGAAGAAGTGAGTCCTCATTTTGTTTTACAATACAATATTTTGGACACCAAGTACATAGAAACAAGTAACCTATCATTTATGTTATATATTTTCTGCGTGTTGGTTCGGTTTTTTTGTGTAGAATAAACTATGAAGATAAAATAAAACAGGCCTTTCTTCCTAGCAGCTCGTAAGAGGCGAGCAAAGGTAGACTGCCGTCCTGCAGCTTGATTTTGTTGGGATCTACCTTTGATTATGATATTGATCGCCTCTGTGGTCTAGCGGTTCAGTTGTTGGACTTGACTGCATGAGGTCCCGGGTTCGAAGGTCCCGGGTTCGAATCCCAGGTCGGGCAACAAAAAGAAAATTGACCTTTTCTAATTTTCTATTAAAATAAATGTTGCTCGGGATTAGGAATGTACCCGGTTGGCGATAGACTTGCCACCTATCACATTGTGGGACTTAATATCTTCTGCTAGTCGTGGATGCCCTGGTTGTGCCTCTGCCTACCTCATCGGGGATATGGGCGTGAAGATACTTTGTTTTTCGACCTATGTTATGTTCCGGTCCGGAGGGTATCGTAACTGGTAGACTTACACCGTTAGCCTAACACACCGCCCATAGGTCAGCTACCTGCAGTATCTCTGGTATATATTACCCACCACGGTTATCTCTTACCAACAACCGACCCGTGTGTTGGTTCGCTATCCTATTACATAAAAAAAATGCATTGCCATACAAGTTATTTAGTTTTTTCGCGAGAATGTGATCCGGACAACTTTAATACACGGTCACTGAAAGAACAATTTATGATAGGGGAGCCTAAGAGAGTATTTGTGCTCAGTTACTCAGACACGTCAAAACATGATGTAGGAGTTGCACTCTTGTACTTGTACTATGGTTACACCTCCATTATTTATCAAATGATTATAAATAGCCAACGTGTAAGATAGTATGACTAAAATAAATTGTCTTGAAAATATACGCGAGCACATCAGATTAAGCTACGGTCGGTTTATACTTGCCAATAAATTTATGTTTAAATATTGGGACGATTTGAGCGAGACCTATTGGGCAGGAGGATCAGAAACTTTAAAGAAATAATACCTATATGTTCATTAGCGATTACGATGGCCTGTTTATT
Source organism: Calephelis virginiensis (assembly GCA_002245475.1). Classification (NCBI taxonomy): domain Eukaryota; kingdom Metazoa; phylum Arthropoda; class Insecta; order Lepidoptera; family Riodinidae; genus Calephelis; species Calephelis virginiensis. The sequence goes on along the minus strand of NJDC01001778.1, from coordinate 99,852 downwards.
TGACATATTTCTGTCATTGGAGTACTGTACTGTAGCTAGTCGATATCTGATGCGCTCGCATAGTATCAATAATTGATTGTTCCTTTAAATTTTAGATGTTTTCCGTACTATTAAAAAAATATGTGAATATTAGAGTACAGATGTAAGAATACATTAACATACCTATAGTGGTTTCTGTGGAGTGTAACTCTCTAGTTACCTTTTGACCGCTTTAAATGAATGTATTAGAGAAATGTGAAATGTGAAAACTTACTCTAATACGTCGGTAAAGAAATTTAACTTTAATATAAACGTCACGTTACCTTTTTCAATCATTACCTAAATGAAAAGTCCAATAGGTCTCGAAAATTCTGGACCTGGCATCCTGGGCTCCCCTACTATTACCATAAGATCAAAAAATATACCCTCCTTATTAATATACGTTTCGTATTTCCGCGATACTTTACAATTATTGCTAAAAGTGAAAATTCCCTTGAAAGCCACGTGCTTGGTGCTTACGTTCAAAATTCCGTGATTTATCGAACAAGATTACTTAAGTCAGTTGGAGCGCGGGAAAATGAATGTAATTTATAAGGAAAATATGAGGGTAGAATTAATCATAATTTGGTTTGAAAGAACACCGTTCTTAGAATATACATAAATGTGATTAATTTTGCCCACTTCATCTGTCATCGATAAATATTAGATTTTATTGTCTTTTGAGTATTTCATGGCACAAGGTGATGTGTGTTTTTTGAATCTATACATTAATCTATAAATTCTATATATCTATATTATATAATCTACTACTGTAAGTAGTTAACATATAAATTAATTGCTGTTCGTTAGTCTCGATAAAACTAAAAAACGGCTTAACTAATTTGGCTAATTTTGGTTTTGAATTTTTTATTCATGTCCAAGGAAAATTAAAAAGACAAGAAAAAGAGAAAGCTGCAAGGAAACGAGGAAAATAAGATTTTTTCCAATACAAACGGAACGAGTGGAACGAAGTTCGCCTGGACAGCTAGTTATGGATAAAATAAATAATAGCCAAAAATTTAGCAGGTTTTCAATATAACGTTATACAGAAAAGTGTTTTGTGTTAATTGAAAATTGTAAAATGTTGTAATCGCCTCTGTGGTGGTTCAGGTTGACTGCATGAGGTCCCGGGTTACAAAAAGAAAATTTGGTTTTTCTAATTTTCTAATAAAAAAAAGTTGCTCGGGATTGGATATGTGCCCGGTTGGCGATAGGCTTGCCGCCTATCACAATGTGGGACTTAGCGTCTTTGGCTAGTCGTGGGTGCCCAGGTTGTGCCTCTGCCTAGCTCTTCGGGGATATGGGCGTGAAGATACTTTTTTTTAAATTTTGTAAGTATGTTGATCGATCATAAAATAATAAATTAATGTTTTCATTTTATGATACACCAAAAATTTAAACATTAAACTTGCTTCTACACAACAAACAGTGTTAGTAGTAGTTAGTGTTAGTGTTGTCAGATTACTTCATACGCGACCTTTCTATAGACGTAGATTAAACGTCTATTAAAAACCGTACAAGTAAATAAGTCTTGACAGGCCTATATTGCATCTCTTTCGTTTTTTGTTACATTAGAAAAAAATAGCATTAAATAAGTTTGAACAATGTTTTTCGAATTAAAAATTCTTTACAATCCTCCACTAAACCTGCATGTAATGTACCCAAGAACCATCTCGGTCACGTTATATTTTAAGCAAAACTATTCGTCTCAAAATCGGTTTATCCGTTCTAGAGTTATGATGCCATAGAAACACAAACACACACACATACATACATATACTTCTAACTTATAACGCCCCACTATCATAAATAAGTCTTTGTAATTTGAGTCCTCTTTTGCCGTCAAGAGTATAAATAATTAAAATCGTTAGTAGCAATATTTAACTTTAAGACAGGATTCAAGTCGTCATAGGTATCTAACTTAAAATAAGTTTTGAAAGAAGCAGAAGATACCATTTGTTATTTAAAATATATTCCAAAACCAATTTATCATTTCAAGCTAAAACCTTATCAAAAACAATATTATCCTGTGCCATGTCAGGATTTTAGAGAGAATTTCGCTGACCCGCTCCATTACGTAGGTAATTTAATTCTCTGATACATTGCTGGACAAGCCATATTTCATAACCAGGTGGTAGGATTTATGGACAGACAATATGTTATAAAAATACATCCATTCTGTTTTACGGGACCTCGATATTTTATACACCTTGGGAATAGTCAAGCGGTGAGATTTAAATGGAATGCTAATCTAGGAAATTAAATTGCTGTCGAAGTTATATTCTTAAACTTTGTGTTTAAGTTGGTAGTTTTTGTTTAAACTGGACACCATAATTGTTTTCATGAAACGTTTCTAAAAATTGGTTGTGTGTGTTTATATTATTCATATGTATGATTTTATAGAGATTATTTTCACGTT
>NJDC01001778.1:70969-83962 GCA_002245475.1 Calephelis virginiensis | reverse complement strand
AAAATTACAAAAGTCAAGAGGTGGCTACAGGGAGATGTTTTAAGAGGTAGTGGACTGTATGAGGGGAGAGTAAGAGAATCAGGTTGAAGAATGTCCAAACTTCAGTCGTCTACAGAGGAGCAAGCAAACAAGCGTCACCAACATTCAATCCGGAGTCGCTCAGGCACCTATGGCAAGTCTTTTTTTGGAATGACTTATGTGTTGCCACCTCGAGGTTTTTACAACTTCACCGGGCTTTGTATGCGAGTCGCTGGCACGGTTCCTCGGCTTACTTCTGGTCTCAGACGAAGGTTCTTCGTTTAACGTCTTACGTAGACTATCACTATCATTCTAGTCTTATCTTATACCTTTAAATGAGCAATTCTTGTATATATATATATATAAATATATAATTAGAATCTCGGAATCGGCTCCAACGATTTTCATGAAATTTAGTATGTAGAGGGTTTCGGGGCGATAAATCGATCTAGCTAGGAATAATTTTTATAAAATGTCATTTTATTCGTATTTAAACTGAAATTTTTATTCTTGTTTAAACTGAAAAATATGACTCTTCCTGACATCTATTGGCGAATAATAATACTATTTTTTGTGAACAATAAAGTTCAGCAGATGGCGATGTTAAGTGACACGAAGTCAATGAGTGTTTGCTAAAAAAATACCGAGCAAAGTTCGGGCATCCAGGTACTTTATATAATATGAGGTGTACACACGCAAAACATGCTACATATTAATGCTATGCTCGCGGGTGTTAGTTCGCGACTGTTTGTTCGTCCATTCAGTTCAAAGTCGACCGGTCGATGTCCGGTTGATTGAGCGAGCTACTTACCCTCTATTTTCGACCAAAGATCGAATATTCCTGTATTAGAATTGCATCCATAACATTTGGAATTATAGAATACTTGCTTTTTAATCACGAGTTCGTCTGCCTTCTGGGGGTTGATTCTTTAAAAAAAAGTACCCTTGGCACAAAACAGAAGTTCATGGTTTTTAACTATATGCTTATATGCAATTTTAAATCATTTACCATTACATAAATTTAAGAAGGTTTCAACTAAATGGCTTTAAGAAAAACAGTTTTATTTAATTCATGAAATATTAATTGAGTCGAAATGTATGAAGTAAATGGATTTCAATAGATTTTTATTAAGACTTATTAATTGCTAAATGCTTAATCATTATATGTGATCATGCCGACATGTTGGTATTATTACAAAAGTTTAATTACTCAACTGACATTATGAATAGTATAAAGTTTCATAGTCTAAAAAAATATCCAATACCTGGCAACGTTCTTTACATATTAGAAAATTAAAAATACACAATTTTCTATTTTTTGTCAGGTCAGGTACTACGTCAGACCCCAGAAGCGAATTTTAAAATTCTTCAAAATCGTTCCAGTGGCTTCGCCGTGAAAGACGTGTGGATATTGTATTGTTTTTTAGCCCTCGACGCAAAAAAGGTGTGTGATAAGTTTGATCTTTCTGTCTATGATATCATAGCTTTTAAACGGATAGACCGATTTTAATGAAGATTTTTTGCTTGAAAGCTGACGTTATTCTTAAAATAGAATACCGTAACTTTTAAGAAATCGCAGTAAAATCCCTTCATCCGCTACAGAGTTACGATGCCACACACACATACACAGTTCAAACTTATAACACCTTTCGTTTTGCATCGGGTTAGTCCCGATAAATAGTATTATGTCGCTGGACAAATTACACATGTTGAATCTAAACCCTAAGTAAGCAAATTATTTGTTTGTACTATGAGTGCATGTCAACATTAACATATACACAAATAATTTAAAAATATGCCAAAATAAATTTAATAAATTTTAATTATAAATTAAAAAAAAATGTATCTTAAACTATAAAGAGGATTCACCGGTATCTAAAAAAAAGTATCTTCACGCCCATATTCCCGAAGAGGTAGGCAGAGGTACAACCAAGGCATTCACGACTAGCCGAAGACACTAAGTCCCACTATGTGATAGGTGGCAAGCCTATCGCCAACCGGGCACATTTCCAATCCCGACCAACATTTTTTTAATTAGAAAATTGAAAAAATCCAATTTTCTTTATGTTGGCCGACCCGGGATTCGAATCCAGGACCTCATGCAGTCAAGTCCAACACCCGGACCGTAATAAAAATATTATTATAAGTTTCCAAAACACGATTAATTTCACTTTGCTCTACTTCAATTATGAAAATATCGACACCAGATTTAACATCAATATAAATAAGTATTATACCTAAAAGATAATCGTTTCAGTTTTTATATTTTTTTTCAAATTACTTTTATAGTGTCAAAAATAATGATTTGTCGCTTAAGACATTTACTTTAGAGCGCAATTATTTCATAGTAATCATGGAACAGGGGAGTGCGGCGATTGGCTCTTCTGGCTGACTAAGTGTGGGGCCTTAAATCTTAAACTAATACAACTGAGTAAAATTTAAGAAGTTGTCGTGTTCTTTGAACCGCTTAATATTTTAAAACAGAAAGTGGTAAAACTAAAACATATTCAAGAATGTTTCTATCTTTGTGCACATCGAGTTTTTTGACCACCTCCTTGGTTGAAGGGCTAGCGTGTGAGTCTAAAGCCACCGACTAACCGCGAGCCTCGGCGTCGATTCCCGAGATGGGCAGGCATTTGTGCGATGAACATTTAAATGTATATCTTTTTTTTATTCAATTTATTCTGGTAAGTATTTTTATGTATTAGTATCGTTGACTAACATGTATAACACAAGCATATAATTTACCTACTTTGGAGTTAGATCATTTGTGTAATTTGTCCTGGCATATTTATTTATTGTGTATTCTGTTGTATCCTTTTATCTGGAAAACAACAAAATGTTACTTTTAACATCATAATATACAATAGGTAGATATTTTATGAACCAAGCGCACACCGTAGGTACACCCATTTTATCGAGTACCAGCTGTGTAGCTACGGTTACCGCATAAAAAAGACCCAAAAGTGCCATTAAAAGTTGGTCGAACCTTCCGGAATCTGAATAGTACAATCATGAAAAAATGCCATATAAATTTGAAAATTATAAAAAATATAGGTATTGTTTATTAAAATCTGACGATTGAAAGAAATACAGAGTAAACGTTTCGCAAGATTTTATTTAGTTCTGTTAGGGAATATTGCAAATAAAATTTACTCTGCTTTTCGGTTATCGAATGTACTTTTGCATGCGTGTGTAAATCTAAATATAATGCTAAATTATTATGTCATGGAGCTGATCTGAAGATGGAACTGGAAGGTGGAGATAGGAACTGCTAAAATTCCCTAAATTGTCGCATTAAGTTTGGACGTACTTCTCAAGTCTACTGCTCGAATTAATATTCCTTGCAAATAAAAACTTGACACAATTACAATTACTTAAAAACTTGTTTGTAATGTTGCAACCTATAAAAGCCTGTTGACCGTACTATTACTTTTAAAAACTTGTACCTACAATCAGATTAATAAAGTTATAAACAAAACAAACGTGACCGAGTATATAGATCAGATCAGACGGGGGAACTTGTTTTGGCCCGAGTTCGCCGAGTAAAATAGACCATCTACCTCTTTGACTATAGCTCATAAAAATCCAGCAAAAGTTAATTAGTTCATTAACAACTAGGTCACTTTCTCGGGTAGCGATCTACCGTCTTAGCCATCATAATGACTATTATGTGTACCGGAGGGTGGGAAAACCCTCCGGTCTGCAACATAATAGTAACGGTAGACTTGTACAATAGGCCCAACATTCTGGCCAGTGGACAGCGACGCACCTATGAATCTATATCAATAGGCTACGATTGTCTCCTACCATCAGAAGACATGTATGCTAGTTCCCTAATCGTTCATATACATATAAAAAAAATTGCTTTTTGAGTTTCATCAGATGTATTTCATAGAAAATTTCAATCTGGCACCTCATGTTATCTCTAAGTTATAAGGTATTTTATTGTAAAAACCTGATAAGTTTCAATTGGATGGACCAACGTGTACTTGTGGATAGCTGCAATCCAATAGTAACTGCCGTCTTACTTAGTGCTCTATGAGGTAGAGCTACCAACAGTGACCGCCCACTCTATACCTTATCCATAACGACCGCAAGTTCCAAAGACAGCATTAAAACTAGTAATAAACGAAACGTAAACAGTCATTGCAGAGCGACTCATATTTGCTTTTTGTATCCCCGAAGTAATTCACGATACCAGAGCGGCGTTGAGCCGTGTCCGGACGTGACGTCACGGTCGCCATTACACGTGCCCGTCGGTACTGCCACCGCACGATATTTGATATTCCAGTTGGCTGTATCATAGTTTACCGAGGCGCCGGCTGCTCTTGGTTCTTTCATGCACGCTTCTTAAATTGCTTTGGGGGAATTTAAACTTTTGCCTTTGGAAACATATAAGGTTTTACTAGTTCGTTTACTATTGAAACTCGATTTAATGGAAATTTGAAATTGGAATCGGATATGTCATTTTAGAAACTCTTGAACATAATACAAACGGACTTTTAATATTTATTTTCAAAAGAAATCTAATTGATTAAATATTTTTTTGTTTATTATAAAGCAAAAGTTAATAATTCGCTATAGTTGTGCTTATAATATGACATAATTCGATTCCCATATCCAATTTGGATGAAATCGAGATTCAAAAGTAGCCCTACAGAGTCTAATAGAGAAAATTTTACCAACTCTATTGATATTAGACAAGCTGGCGACAGTTTTTGCGTAAATTTATAATGAGCAGAATTGAAATTGCAGTAGATATTTTTACTAGAAGTTGTTCCAAAAAATATTGTTAAATTTATATAAATTATTACATATATGAATTTTTCACATTATTTTTCTCATCAAATTTTAAAATGTTATGAGCCATAACTATCAGAAACTACCACCTGTTCCAAATCGAAACTGCCAGGAGAAGAAATAAGAAAGATTGTAGAAGAACCTTGTAATTTTGTTTGCTAGATTATTCTAGAGTAAATCTTTTTTATCTGGATACGTATCATTACATCTAACTCACGTAGATGATATTATAGACTGTGTATGTTGGCTGCTAAGTAGAAAATCTGATGATATTTTTGAAGGAAAGTTATGATCAAATTGGCTGTATATATGTATTTTTGAAGTGAAAACTTCTTTAGCAGCCTTGCGCACTTTTTTTTGGAATGGGTAAGGACTTCTAAATTCGTGTTAGATCGCCAGAACGTAAGACGACGCACTGCGCATATGCGAATAAGTTGGCGCAGGTCGCTTGCGCGAGAATAAAAATAAAACGAAATTCATTGCTGTTTTTGTATGCCTTACATATTTCCGAACAGTATGGAATTCGCAATGGATAATACCACTACGAGTGACTGTAAAGCAATCGCATAAACTACTGCGTTACGGCCCCTCGCGTTGATCTGCAGTATTAAATAATTATACTGTAAAGTGTAATCTGTTTCCTGCTTTGAATGCTTTGCAGTTTGTGGTAGATAAAATAGATATTAGTATAGTAAAACATATTTTGTCTTGTTTGCGACTTCGCTTGCGCGAGATCTAAAATAAAACGTAGATTCATTGCTGTTTTTGTATTGGTTACAAATTTCCAAACAGTGTAAGATTCACAATGGATAATACCAGTATGAGTGAGTGTAAAACAATCGCATAAACTACTGCGGGTCAGCCGCTCGCGTTAATCAGCAATATTAAATAATTGTACTGTAAAGTGTAAACAGTTTCTTGCTTTGAATGCTTTGCAGTTTGTAGTAGATAAAATAGATGTTACTTTAGTAAAACATCTTTTGATTTGTATGCGACTTGTAGGTATATCATAGTTTCTCAGTTAATAAAAATTACAATATAACATTGTGAAGAAGTTTGTCTGTTTTCGAAAAAGATGCAAGTTCAACAAAGCAAATAATAGTATAAGGAAAATCAATATACACATATATTATATTATATTGAATTGAATTATGTTTAAGTTTGAAAAATTAAATATTTCATCATATTTTATCTCATAAGTAATACTATTTAACTGGCCGATGTAAATTATGAAGGTAAGTAGCGTACTGAAGTTTCATGGTTTAGCACAGAGTAGTAATAGGTAGGTACTAATAGTACTAGTAAGGTACATTTTACGGATTGTACGATTACAGTGCGAATCCAAAAATGTCCGATACAATAGACTCGTGCTTACCAAGACTTACAAGACCACATAAATGATAGTACTTTCGTTCTGATAATTCGCAATTCGTGCAAAATTATTCCCTAGCCATTCCAAAATATTAAAAATGCACAACGTTAATGTTCAAGTTTTTACTTCTGCTGGCACTCCCGGAGTGAAACCCGTCTTTTATGATATTAGAAAGCAAACAAGTAGGCGGATTTTTCGATGGTAAGAATTTCACGTCGCCTAGAGACACCAAAGGTGGTAATGGTGCGTTGCCAAATTAAGACCGGGATGTTAGGCCCCGAGCAAAAGAAAGTTTACAGGCTACCTTACCTTCCGATCCGATACACGTCAACGACAAGCACTGACGTTGTAACGGCAGGAATAGTTTAGGAGGTGGTACCAATCCGGGCGAGTCGCTGCGAAACTCTACTACCTGGTAGAGTCACAGTTTTATTGAAGCCTATGCGCGCCTTTTACGAGCTGTCTGACAGGAAGACAGATGGTCTTTTCTATAAAGAAGCCCGGACCAACACGTATAGCCATAGCGTATTGGATTAATCCAATACGCAATGGGAATCGAACCTGAGACCTCAGGTAATCAAGTTCAACAACTGGACCGTTAAATCACACAGACGATCTATATATTCTAAACTTTTGTGCTCAAAACATCAGGAGAATTGATTACTATCGACATACAAGCCACTAAGTTCGATCGCCAACTCATTGCGAATTCCCAATGCTAAGTGTTTTTCAATAGCCTTTAATTAAAACATCCCCATTCAGTTTGCGGCTTACAATTTGAAAACCAACTGAACATGTAAACAAAGCTTTCCAGTTAACATCGCTTTTGCCGGCCGCTGGCCTGCTTTTTCTTTTCATTTATTTCCCTTTTTCCGAGTCCAATTTTGTTTTATAAGAATACAGTTTCCATTCTGTGTATCATTTGTAATTCTAATTAGAAATTTATATATTGACTAGTCTTCTTTGGGCTAGATTAGTTACGATTTTTGTAAATTTTTTCCCAAATTGTAGTTTTTCGAGAGTATATTTTTGGTAAAAAGTCACTTTTTAAAAACTTGGGTGTTTAACTGTATGCATTTTTTTATGATATTGGGAAGCACACAAGCAGACGGATTTCCCGATGGAAAGAAATTCACGCCGCCTAGAGACACCAAAGGTGGTAATGGTGCGTTGCAAACCTGAGACCGGGATGTTAAGCCTCGAGCAAAAGTAAGTTTACCGGATACCTTACCTTGCAAACCGGAACACGTCATGACGTTACGGCGGCAGGAATAGGTAAGGCGGTGGTACCAATCCGGGTGAGTAGCTGCGAAACTCTACCACCTATTCAGATGTCATGGTGTTAGTGACGGAAAGCCTATGCTCGCCTTTTACAAGCTGCCTGGCACTTGGCAGGAAGGCAAATGGTCTGTTCTGCAAAGGAGCCCGGACCAACATTAAAATCAGTGAAGCAGTTTAGCTGTGAAATAGTAACATATAGACAAACAGACACATATACTTTCCTGGAGTGAGTTTTCTATTCCTGGAGTTCCATCAAAGATTCAATCTTGGTAATAGGAATAAGAATGGTGGTCCTATTCCTATTACAAGATTCAAGCAATATACTCTTTTGAATCAAAAATTATTTTCAAAGTCGGTTCTGTAATGCCGGATTAATCGATTATACTCAAACTGCATTACAGAATATAGGAGTCGAACATAATTATTACCTCCTCCTGTTTAGAGTTTGGTTTAAAAAAAAAGTAGAAATATTATTTTACAAACTTCTAAAAAGCTTTCTCTGCTTGGCTTTGTTTATGTGTATGGCACACAATTTTATACAGGACATAATCATCATTGGTGACTTTTTTTAGTGCTTTTCGTTCGGTTTTATTCAATATATTTATTTACCAGGTACTAGTTATTTGCGATTGACATCTCAAATATTCAGCAATAGCATTCATTTTTTAATAATATTTTTGGGGTAGATTAGGATTAAAATACATTGGTGGTAATTTTTCACAAAATTAAATTTAAGTAATGGCTATTTTTTTACAGAAAATATTAGTCGGCAAAACATTTCCACGGATGTTCTCTATTTATCCTTATATATCAATCGGATTACGTTGATCAAAATAAAAAAAATATTAATTAGTTCGCATTAAAAACTTCCATTCCTTTTAGATAGGAACCTTTACTAAAAATGTTGAATATGATTAATCTTAGGTCTTCAAGCATATTTAAGCCTAATTTCAGATAACCGTAATAAATAGACAAACTTTTACATTCATTAGTACAGTTGGGGCTTAAAACAAAATTCAAAGCCAGCTTAAGATGACCCACATGTTCAAATGTTCCTGCACATTCTGGGTTGCAAGTTATGAAAGTTAGTTGGACGATTTATAACGAGAGTTGTTACGTCTGAAATTTCTGTACTACAACACTAATGACTAGGAAAAATTTACGGGACAATCTTCAATGTATATCCAATCAAACAAAAAGTGTAAAAACCGGCCAAGTGAGAGTCGGACTCGCGCAAAAAGGGTTCCGTACTATCATCAAATAGTAAATTGCTAACTTATAGGTAGGTTTTCTATACACATCCTTGCAGCATCCGAGCGTCGTGCTCACAAGAATACAAGCGGCTATGGCTCGCTCCGTGATGTTACCTACCTCGCTACCCACGCGGCGCTCGCACCGCGTTCAAATGCACGGATTATTTTCGTTTTTTATTTTTCTATGTATTAGATTAGGTATTTATTTTTATAGTTAACATATTTCTAAATGTTTACTTACAAGTATTCAAGTTTCTACCTTTTTATTAAGATCGAGTACTTTATTGTCATTTTATTATTTATTTTGAAACGTTATATACAAATAAATATTCTGTGAAAATTTGAAGCGTCTACTTGTTACCGTTTTTAATATTGAGCAAAAAATAGGAAAAAACACGTTTGTTGTAAAGGTACCATAATATATATTTTATAATTTTTAGTATTTGTTATTATAGCGGCAACGGAAACACATCATTTGTTCAGACTTCTAGCTGGCATGGTTTTTGAGATGCAGCCTGGAGACAGACAGAAAGCGAAGGCTTAGTAATAGGGTCCGCTTTTACCCTTTTTTCGTATATTCGTATATATTTTTCGTTTTAATCGTATATTTTGAATCCGAGTTTATGAATTGTAGGCAAGTTTTTCGTACATTCTCCTGGAAACCCCTTAAATAAAGGTATAAAAAGCGGCACATAAAATTTTCTGCTTAAAACGCAGCTGGAAAACAAACATAAATCTAAGAAATGGCCAAATATGTTTTGCTACTAATTTTTAATATCCTAAATACTAACACGTAGGTTTTCGATACACATCCTTGCAGCATCCGAGCGTCGTGCTCGCGGAATACGCGCGGCTATGGCTCGCTCCGTGATGTTACCAATTTATACAATGTTCTTCTTGTAAAAATACCGTCAAAGCCAGCCTTTTTTTCCCTTATTAACTAAAATAAATATAAGACAGTTTATTAATTCTTTCTTAAATACTACGATACTATCAAATTTCGTTGCGATTATGTATCAGTATGTTTAACAGATATAGCTTACAAAAGATCCACCGTGTAATAAAAATCAAGTAAATAAAAAGACATCTACAATATTCTGATGAATTAATCGCATGCAAACAAAATTAAATTTAAAAAGTCAGGAAATGATTGTCTCTTCTAAAGTTTTATTATACGTATATAGATAGATATTTATCTAAATACGCCTCATGTAAATGTATCATTTCATGTAAATATTTCCTAATTAAAAACAAACATTTATACCTCACATCAAGTGTCACAAACAAAAGCTGTAAATGGAATAAAAAATTCATTCAAAAAGTAGCTCGGAAAGATGTAAACAGTGAGATGAAGGGTTAACATGTAATTAGTAGTCGTAATTAGGTCGAGCGACATTCGTACTGCAGTGTGAAGAGGGCCTCGGCGAGGTCTCCGTGACATTGTGCCTATGTGTACTGTAATAAAATTAAAATCATAAGTTTTATGTGAAGCGTTTCTATAAATTTATCATTAGTCTGTTTTTTATGCCATGTCATTACGTGACTCGGTCAATAACGAATGGATTTTGTTGGTTCTTTTATTGAAGTCATGTAATTTTGTTGCTGCTCATTCATACACGTAACTCAAAGGTCAAAAACTCATGACATTTTTTTTTTTCAATATCCAACATATGGTTTTTGAGTTCTATTTAACAAGCTGTAGGTACATAAATAACATCAACGTAAGTCCTTTATGAGGTAGCAGATTAGATCATTCCAGACCTTTCCAACTTCCTTTTCACATTAATTACCCTTTTCATATAAATACGCAGGTTTAGTAGACTCTTGACACCGCCCTCAGACTTCGGCATTTTATAAAATTCTGTTCGATAAAAGCGCACAAGTGCACAAATAAAATAAATTAAATAAAAATAAAATTCGTTTATTATCAGGTTACATAGACCCATAAAAATAATAATTAAAATTTCATATAAGGTAATAAAGAAACACATAATATTATTATAATGACATGCTATAAATAAATAATTAATTAATAACTACCTGCATGGTTTGTTTATATTATTGTCATACATTAGGATGCTGTTGAGACAGGATTTGTTTATGTATTTGTGTTATGTATTATGTGTTTGTTTTTGGCAATGTTTAATATAAGGTGTTTTTAAAAGTTGTAATATTTTTTTAACTACCGTATATGCTTGTAAAAAATGATTTTAATGTATTTTTACTGTTGACGTATTGCAAGTGTAACGAATGTACCTACGAAATGAAAACGACGAATTGAATTCAAATTGATATATAATACAATACACAACACAAACCCTTAAACTAATAATTATAATAAAAGTAAGTATTAAATTGGCTTGGCTCCGACTTTAAACCTATCAGTAAATAGCACATATTAACAATAGGTAATATATAATTAATATTATTTTTTTATTATTTTTCACATTTCAGTTTTGAAGTCTGTTTTTTAAAGTAGTTATTTTTATTCAGTAATTTTTAGATTTTTGATGATCTGATATAATTTAAAAATCTTTTAAGTAAATATCTTTATGGCATGTTGCTGAATGCTGATATGTCTATAATCTTGCACTACGTCATCTAAATGGATCAAATTTACTTGCGAGATTTGATTTAATTTAATAAAAACAGACACCGGGAAAATACATAAAATAAAGTATATAAAATAAAAACTAATTGACCTACCTGAATCAAATTTTTATGGGACCAATTCGAAACTATTCCACATCAAACAAAAAAAATTACGTAAATCGGTTCGAAAACCTCGACGAAATCGGAGTATGTACATAAAAAACCATATACCAGCCAAATTGAGAACCTCCTCCTTTTTCGAGGCCGGTTAAAAAGTCACGTTTGTATAATACCCTCTTTTTCGTCTGGTTTTTTTTTTGAATAGCTAATTTGTCACTAACCTTGCAGTTTTTGAAACTTACCGGGCTTGGTTAACCAATACGCTTTCGTATAATGCTGGAACTTTTCCCAATTATTTGGGTTACAGCCATTTTGTTTTTTTCCACGGACATTTTAAAGAATAAATAAAACTACAAAATTGGGTGCGCCGATTCCTTTTTTAAAATAAATCAATCGAGTTTTATTTACTTCAAACGTAAGCTGTGACGTGTCGCTGATCAATTGAGTTTTTATTTCTATAGTGACAAATCGCGATGTGTACCGACTACCGAACTAGATGTGGAAACTTCAAGGATACTGTGCTGATTGACTTATGAGGTTTTGGTATATATCAGAGGTTCCCAAACTTATTTCATGTAACGCCCACTTTGAAAATCAGTTGTTTTGTAGCGCCCCCCCCCTCGTTTTTTTCTTGTCAATAACCTCAATAACATATTTGTTGCGCCTAGTTTAAGATTTGTACCGCCCCCCTCTGGGCTTCCAGCGCCCACAAGGGGGCGTTATCGCCCACTTTGGGAAAGGCTGGTATATATCATTTATTATTTTTCCATGTGTTAAGACATTGAACTTGTACACGAGTTTCCACATTGGTGCGTTCGTGTGATACACGATACACTAATTTCTTCATAAATATTTCAATAGTGCACTTTCACTGAACAAGTTTGTTTAAAACGACACCAACATTGACTAATTTTACTAACATTTCTACTACATTCAATAAAAAAAACTGCGGTTATTTTTTCTCTCGATAACGCCAGCAAAAATATTATTGATGCGTCGCTCTCCTGTAATCTGTGTGCCTTTTGTACAAATCTCCTGACTTCCATACACTTCGAAGTGGGACGCGACAGTACGGTAACGTTATATATCTACTATTTTCCATCTTTCGCGGTTGTGCCACAGTGAGTTGTATTTGTAAATGTTATTTAGGTTTAATAAGTCTAAGTATTTACTTAACATGGCAAAGAAAACATATAGGCTTTATTGTGATAGCTTTGAGCTTCACGGAGTCAAGTCCAACAACCGGATCAGTAGACTGCAGATGGAATTATTAATTTAAAATAATGGAAAACGTTTCGAGCTTGTTATACTAATGCATGCTTATAAATAAAACAAAATCGTCAAAATTGGTTCATCTTATAAAAAGTTCTGACTTAAGATATATAAAAAACAGAATTTAAAACTTTAACTTGTTTGGAAGTATGATATGTATGGCAGTATGAAATATATCTTTGCTTTAAATTATATCTACCAAATAACACACACGGGCGAAAAACAACAACAATATCCTTCTGGCAACACTATCTCAACTAGGTTAATCCCAGTATAAAACAA